>JABUQX010000884.1:0-43927 GCA_015478945.1 Trachelipus rathkii
GGGAATCGACCGGTTGGGAGCCCGAAGAAAAGTGGATCGAGTCAGTGGAACGAATGTCTGAAGGAGAGAGGTGTGAGTTTGGCAGAGGCGAGAAAAAGGTTCATAATAGGAGTGAATGGCGGGGTTTGGTGAGGGGGTATGGTTGTATTCACCTGGGCAAAAGGGATGAACACTACACCCTGGACAATATGTCATAGTGAGGGTCCATTAAGCCGTCCCGTGAAGCTCTAGGGTGGGTTTTCTGACTGCGGAAGAGTTCTCACCAATAGGGTATGATGGGGCGGTGGGGCAAGCTGGGCTTTCTTCTTCGGACTCTGTGTCATGTTCTTCATTACTTTTTTCCGGATGCATGTCACGCACCTTTACCCCCAGCTCCTGAGAGAGGGATGAAGGAGATGTAATCATAATATATATATATATATATTATTAAGTTATATATATAGTATATATATACATATATATATATATATATATATATATATATATATATATATATATATATATATATATATATATATATATATATATATATATATCATCCTCATCATCATCATCATCAACCACCTTTTTTCCCCAAGACTGGGAGTAAGATGCGTAGCATGCACCGGAAACAGGAAAGTAGTAGAAGAATATGACACAAGTCGAAAAAGAAAGCTCCAGCCTACCGCCCTCTATACCTTATTAGAGAGAACTCAAACGCAGTCAGAAAACTCAATTCTAGAGTCACGGGGACTGAAACGGACCCTCACTCATGGCATTCGCCAATGTGGGGTTCATCCTCGGGTCTAGGCTGGTCACAAACTACACCCTCACAAAGCCCGCCATTCACTCCTATTATGCACCTTTCTTCTCGATCCTGCCAAACGCACATTTCACTCCTCCAGACATTCTTTTGCTGACTCAATCCCCTTTTTCTTCAGTCTCCCAGCCAGTCGATTCCCAAGACACTCACCAATATATACAACAGACTATCATCCATCACATAATGATGGAGAATGGAAGAGAGTGAAGGGTTCCCTACCTATTATATGAAGATGATTTGGTTTTGTGTGCGAATCTGAAGAGAGTTTGAGAGGACTGGTAGAGAGATTTGGTAGGGTGTGTAAAAGGAGGGGTTTGAAAGTAAACGTAGGTAAGAGTAAGGTTATGGTTGTGAGTGAGGACAGTCCTTGGTGTGAAGTTGTGTTAGATGGTGCGCAGCTGGAAAAAGTGTCTGAATTTAAATATTTAGGATATTTGTTGAATGAAAAGGGAGCGGATGATGCAAAGTGTCGTAGAAAGTTGTGAATCTAGGCAGGAAGGTGGCCAGTGCAACAAACGTTGGTGGATGCAAAGGGACTAAGTCTTGAGTGTGCTAGGGTCTTGCACATGGTATGTTGTTTTCTAGTGTTAATGGCTAGTAAAGGGACCAAGTGGTCTGAATAAGAGGTATGTGATCTAAAGTACAATGCCTAGATGGACAAATCTTAGTGGCGTGTTAGGTGTGAAAAGAAATGATAAATGAGGAATGAACGTATTAGAGAGTTGTTTGGCGTGGGAGAATAGTAAATGAGAGAATAAAAATGAAAAAGTATGCTGAGATGGTTTGGTCATGGAAAGGATGGTGATGATAGCTCTGTCTGTTAAATGGATGTATAGTTGGGTGAGTGTGTTGTAACGACCTGGATGGGGGAGACTGAAGAAAAGTATTGAGTCAGAAAAGTACGCCTGGAGGAGAGAAATGTGAGTTTAAGAGTGAGAAGATGGTGCATAATAGGAGTGAATAGCTGGGTTTTTGTGAGGAGGTATGGTTGTAACCCCCCACCTGGGCTAAGGAATGAACCCCACATTGACGAGATGTCATAGTGAGGGTCCATCGCGGTCCTGTGAAGCTCTAGGGTGATATTTGACTGCAACGAGTTTCTCACTAATTGGTATAAAGGGGAGCAAGCAAGGCTGGCTTTTCTTACTCTTGCTTCCATATTCTTCTACTATTTCTTCTGTTTCCCAGATGTTATAATCTTTACCTTCAGTCTTGGGAGAGAAGAGCAGGGTGGTGACATTTTGATGATGATGATGCTGATGATGATGATGATGCGACGATGATGATGATGATGATGATGATGATATATATATATATATATATATATATATATATATTATATATTATATATATATATATATATATATATATATATATATATATATATATATATATATATATATATATATATATATATATATATATTATATATATATAGATATATAATATTTTATATATATGCAAGTTTCATAAAGTATAATTTGTAATTTTATTACCATGTAATTTGTACTTTTGAACAAATCTCAGAGCAATTTGTACTTGTACTTGTACTTGAACAATTCTAGAGTACTTGTACTTGTACTTGTACTCTTGAACCCAAGACTGTGAAATATATATATATATAGCATAGTTATGTTATATATATATATATTATTGCTGACTGTCGTCGGAGTTGGACGTGTTAAAAACAGCAGGGAAATAAGGTTAAGGATATATGTTATATATTATAAGATAGGTTACATATATATATATATTAGTGATGGACATGACATCCGCATCCGCATCCGCATTTGCGGAACATCTGATATATATATTAAACATCCGCATCCGCATCCGTATCCTACTAACTGGTACATCCGCATCCTCTCTTGAAAATAGGATTAAATAATTTTAACATATAATCGTTTAAACGTATATAAAATAAATATTATTCATCACCCAACATGGTTTCATGTGAAACAATCAGCACCTTGAACTCCTTTCCGGTATATATAAGGTTAAGAGCGAATATACATTTGATATGATATATATATATATATATATATATTGTTACATATATATATTATATTATATTACATATGTTGGTTATTAAGGTTATTATTAAGGGTTGTTACTGGTTATTGCGATATTGTTGAATATGCTGTTACGTGCATATATTATTATTATTGTTAAATATATATATATATATATATGGTTGTTATATATATATATATTATTATATATATTATATACATATATACATATATATACATACATATATATATTATTATTATTATTACATATATATACATAAGAAAGAAGAAAGATATATATATATATATATATATATATTACTATATATATATATATATATTAGTTATTATAGTATATAAGAAGAGAGAAAGATATATATATAAAGATATATATATATATATATAAGAGTATATATATATATATATATATATATATATATATATATATATATATATATATATATATATACATATATATAATCTAAAGCCGTGTACGTGGAAGCAAGAAATGAAGCGGAGAGAGTGAAGAGGAGGGCAAAGGAGGAGGTGGCTTAGAAGCTAGCAAAGGAACTGATGGATGATATGAAGGAAAGCAAGAAGAAGATTTTTACATTGGCAAGAACGTATAGAGGAACGAAGAGTAGAGTATGTAATATCAAAGACAAAAATGGAGAAACATTGGTAAGCCCGGAGGAAAAAACAAAAGGTGGATAGAGTACTTTGATGAGTTGTTGAATGTGGAAGTGCAGTCGGAAGAGGAAGGGGAGAGAGAGGAGGAGGAGAGAAACGTGGAGGGAGAAGAGGAGGAGGTAATAACGGAGGAGGAATTTGAGGAGGCGTTAAGGAAAATGAAGAGCGGAAAAACTCCTGGTGAGGATGGGATAAATATTGAGTTGCTGAGGGAGGGAGGAGAGGGGCTGAAAGCCTTGATGCTGAGATTTGGGTGGAGAGTAGAGTGCTGGAAGGTTCCCATTTATAAAGGTAAAGGGGACGCAGGAAATTGTAAAAATTATAGAGGAATCTCACTAATGGATCACATGGCGAAGTTATATGAAAGAATATTAGAAAGAAAATTAAGATCAAAAATAGAGCCAAGATTGGGTGAAGAGCAGTATGGGTACAGAGGTGGTAGAAGTACTACAGATTTAATGTTTGCATTAATTAAGAATGATACAGGAAAAGACATGGGAATACAATATGAAGGCATATATCGCCTTCATAGACTTGAAGAAAGCATTTGATTCTGTACCCAGAGAGAAGCTGTGGAGAGTTCCGGAGAGGGATTATGAAGTTGGAGGCAGAGTGATAAAGGCAGTAAGAAGTACATACGTGAATAGCATAAGTAAGGTAAGAACAGGATATAAAAACGAGGAATGGTTTGAGGTAAAAACTGGAGTAAGGCAGGGTAGTGTGCTGTCGCCGATACTGTTTATAGCGTATTTGGACACAGTCATAAGAGGTGTAAAAGAGAGTTTAGAAGAGATTGACGGAGACATCATAGTATATGCAGATGATTTGGCGTGTTTTGGAGTGGAGATGGTGAGAGGTTGAAGCAAATGGTGCTGTGTTTCGCAGAAAAGTTGAGAGAAACAGGATTGAATATGAATGTGGAGAAAAAAGAAATAATGGTAGTAAGCAGAGAGGAGGAGGAGGAGGAGTTGATAGTGAAGGTAGACGGTAGAGAGATTAAAAATGTGGATAGATATAAATATCTAGGAAGCACTTGGAAGAGAAGGGGTGTGTGCAAAGGAAATTATGAGTAGGATTGAGCAGTATGGCAGGACTGTAAGAGCAGTATACCCCATCTTGAAAGATAAATATATGAACAAAGAGGTGAAGAGAGCAATATACGAGGGAGTGTTGACGCCGATACTGTTGTATGGGGTGGAGACATGGAGCATGACAGGGAGAGAGGAGAGTAGAATTCAGACAGCGGAGATGAATGTGTTGAGGACAGTGATTGGAAAGACGAGAAGAGACAGAGTGAGAAACGAGACAGTGAGGGAGAGTGTGGGTGTGAAACCCATGATGAATAAAGTGGACGCAGCCAGACTGAGATGGTGGGGACACCTGGAGAGGATGCAGGGAGAGAGAGTTGCCAGCAGGAGGTGGAGGTGGAGACCGGAGGGAGTGAGACCGAGGGGAAGACCGCGGAAGAGGTGGAGAGACACAGTAGAGGATTCATTGAGGAAACACCAGATGCCTGCAATGGATGAGCTGATGGCGGATGGGATCGTGATGGATAGAACAAGAAGGAAGCGGAGGTTGGCCCCACTGACAGGCTCGTAAGCCTGACTGGGAGAGAATGTAAGATGTAAGATATATAGATAATAGCAGCAGAGCAGCAGCAAAGCATGTATAGATATAGATATATAAAAAATATATATATATATATATATATATATATATATATATATATATATATATATATATATATATATTACATTATATTTTCATCATATGTCATGTCATGTGTACATCACCAACATCACATATATATATATATATTATATATATGTTATATATATATATATATTATTATTATTATTATTATATTATTATTATTATTATTATTATTATATTATTATTGGTTATTATTATATATTATAGATATATTATATTACATTAATGGTATATATATATATTATGTATTGGTTATTATTATTATTATATTATTATTACTATTATTATTTCAATTTCTTTGTCATGTTACTTATTATGAGTTTCGCATATATATTATTATTATTATTATTACATATTACTGATATATATATTACAGCTATATAAAGATATACAAGGTGGTTGTGTTAATGATATTGCTGTTGTTGGTTACAGCATGTTATTATGGTTGGCTATTACATATTATTGCTGTATATACATATATATATACATATATATATTATTGTATATATATATATTACATATATATTATTATTTATATATATATATATATATATATATATATATATATGTTATATATATATATATATATACATATATAGTATATATATATATATATATATATATATATATATATATATATATATATATTGTTGTTATATATATATATATATATATATATATATATATATTTACGGTATATATATATATATTTAATTCAAACTTCAAAGAGTAAACATCCGCATCCGCATCCGCATGCGCAGTATCGTGACTTCATCCGCATCAGCATCCGCATCCGCATCCGCATCCGGCATCCTCATCTACTTTAAGATCCGCATCCGCATCCGCATCCTCATCATCTTTAAGATCCGCATCCGCCATCCGCAAACAGTCAAATTTTGACATCCGGTCCATCACTATATATATATATATATATATATATATATATATATATATATATATATATATATATATATATATATAGCATAGTTATATAAAGAGGTTATATATGCTGGTTGGGTATATATATATATATATACATATATGTCATGTATATATATATATATATATATATATATATATATATTATTGGTTATATATATAGCATAAAGGGAAGAGCAAGATATGATATAGTTAGTATATATATATATATATATATATATTAGAGCAGTATATATATATATATATATATATATATATATATATATATATATATATATATATAACCATCCAGTGGTAAAGGGTCAGAGGTCTACATAGCTTCACCAGAGTTAAGGGAAATGAAACAATTCCTAAATATAATTAATGACCGACATGGCATGAAAAACGGAGTTTGAAAGTGTACAAGCGAAAGAAGTTGGGGAAAATTGTGTTCGAGAAATTTTCAGTGAAGTACATGTAAGAATGGAGTAAAGCGTCTAAGACTGAGGTTAGGGACTGTTGGATAGTGAAAGGGTGAGACTGTGTCGAAAGACGAGTTTCAGAAATATATTATTAGTAGTAAGAAGTCGAAAACAAGGATCACAAGTCAGAGAGTAGTACTCCACTGACACCATTAAGCCATTCCCTTTTTGATTTTGGTTGTTTTTGTTGTTGTCGTTGTTGGTTTGGTTGTTGTTGTTGTTTGCTATTGTTTGATGACGCACGCGCACAATTTCGCAAGAAGCTATTTTTTCGATATTATACATTATATATATTATATATATATATATATAAATATATTGTTAAAAATATATATATATATATATATATATATATATATATATATATATATATATATATATATATATATATATATATATATAGGGTGAGAGAGAGAGGTAGAGAGAGAGAGAGAGAGAGAGAGAGAGAGAGAGAGAGAGAGAGAGAGAGAGAGAGAGAGAGAGAGAGAGAGAGAGAGAGAGAGAGAGAGAGAGAGAGAGAGAGAGAGAGAGAGAGAGAGAGAGGGGAGAGAGAGAGAGAGAGAGAGAGAGAGAGAGAGAGAGAGAGAGATATTTGGCAGGGTGCGTGAAAGGAGGGGTTTGAAAGTACACGTAGGTAAGAATAAGGTTATGGTCGTGAGTGAGGATAGTCTTCGGTGTGAAGTTATGTTAGATGGTGAGCAGCTGAAACAAGTGTCTGAGTTTAAGTATTTATAATGTATGTTGGATGAAAAGTGAACGGATTATGCAGAGTGTAGTAGGAAAGTTGTGAATGGCAGGAAGGTGGCTGGTGCAATTAAATCGTTCGTGGGTGTAAAGGAATTAAGTCTTGAGTGCGCTAGGGTCTTACATGATGGTATGTTGTTACCTGTGTTAATGTATAGTAGTGAGACAATGGTCTGGAATAAGAGGTATAGATCTAAAGTGCAATGTGTTCAGCTGGGCAATCTTAGGGGTGTCTTAGGTGTGAGAAGAATTGAAAAAATGAGGAATGAATATATTAAAGAGTTGTGCGGTGTGAAGAAAGGTGTAAATAAGATAATAAATTAAAGTACGTTGAGATGGTTTGGTCATGTGGAAAGGATGGATGATAGTCGGTTGGTTAAGCGGATGTTAAGTTGTGTGTATGCAAGGAATCGATCGGCTGGGAGACCGAAGGAAAAGTGGATTGAGTCAGTAAGGGAATGGCTGAAGGAGACGAATATGAGTTTGGCAGAGGAGAGAAGAAAGGTGCATAATAGGAGTGAAAGGCTAGATTTTGTGAGGGGGTATGGTTATGGACCAAATGGGCCAAGAGATGAACCCCACATTGACGTGATGCCATAGTGAGGGTCCGTCGTGGGTCCATGAAGCTCTAGGGTGGTTTTTCTGACTGCGACGGGTTCTCACTAAAAGGTATAAAGGGGCGGTAAGACTGGGCTTTCTTTTCGACTTGCGTCATATCCTTTTAGTACTTTTCTGTTTCCGATGCATGTTACACACCTTAACCCCAGTCTTGGGGAAAGAAGGGGTGATGATATATATATATATATATATTATACATATATATTAAGATAGTATATTATTATTGATATTTGAATTTGTAGCAGTTGTTATACATATATATATATATATATATTAAGGCTATTTATAGATAGAAAGAGTTATATATACATATTTATATATATATATATATATAAAAATATAATGATATATATATATATATATATATATATATATATATATATATATATATATATAGAGAGAGAGAGAGAGAGAGAGAGAGAGAGAGGCTCTCTTTATTTGGAGGGGATATAATAATCGAATGTCACTCAAACTTGGTACTCTTATAGCTGGTTGTTTCACGCAGCTGCGACCATCCAAGAGATGGGTGCTGAACCCCTAAACTTGGATATGACCGCAGCTAGTTTGAAAATAAGCACCCGTCAAGATTCAACTAAGGATTCGGAGTCAAGGGGAGATTCGGAGTCGGATCTGGCTCCTAAGCCGGATCACAGAGCAGCCTCCCGAGCCGGAGCTCGAACCATATTTTGAAATAATCATATAATAGAACGAGTGTGGTATCTTTTCCATGTTTATGAACTCATAAAACATAATTTTGAGGGTTTCAGCATCCTCGAATATGTTTGAATACCCCCATGAGGGCCCCATAAGAAAAAAGAAGAAGAAATGCATGGCATGCATAAGAGAAGATGTAGAAAGAATGAAGAAGGAACAAGAATAGATAGGAAACTGAGAAGGCTCTTGTTGCGGAACACTGATAAGAAACCGGTGCCGGAGCTGGAGCCGCATTTTGAAATAATCCTTTAATAGACGAGTAAGGTATCTTACCCTATGTTTACAACCTCGTAGAATTTGATTTTGGTTTCAGAACCCCCAAGGATCCCAGAAGAAAAAAAAAGGAAATAAAGTACAGAGTACATAACAGATAAAGGAGTCGGAGTCGGAGTCCGAGAAGAAGTCAGACCAACTCATGAGTGGAGTCAGAATGGAGCGGGAGTAGGCGCTAAGACAGAGTAGTGCAGGGGAGTGAATCAAACTTGCTTTTAACTTGCGTAATATATGTTAAATCAAACCAAATGTAATGATGGGTGTTCAGATCAAATACATTGGTCTTAACCCTCTAACAGTGGTAGCAGTGGTAGTAGTTTTGTCGTAGTCACCATAGTCAGTCCTATTAATTTTATTAATTTTATTATTATTATTATTATTATTATTGTTATTATTATTATTATTATTATTATTATTATTATTATTATTATTATTATTATTATTATTATTATTATTATTATTATTATTATTATTATTATTATTATTATTATTATTATTATTATTATTATTATTATTATTATTATTATTATTATTATTATTATTATTATTATTATTATTATTATTATTATTAATATTATTATTATTATTAATATTATTAATATTATTATTATTAATATTATTATTAATATTATTATATCATTATTATTATTATTATTATTATTATTATTATTATTATTAGTAGTAGTAGTAGTAGTAGTAGTAGTAGTAGTAGTAGCTAACCGGCGCAAAACCAACGCGTGCGCACTCAGGCGCAATAGTAGCGCGCGAACATTTGAATATACTCGCAATGAATTCTAGTTGTTAAGTTATTCTATAACGTAATCCTTGCATTTCTCTTTCTATGCGTAGCCTGTACACTTTTAATAAATATATATTTCTTTTTACTATTACTTTAATAAATTGTTTCTTCCATTTTTTTTCAATCAGGTTTAATTGTATTTTTAATTTCTTTTCATATAACCCGTTTTCTAAACTTTGATCATTAACTAAAATATTTTAAGTAGCTATATCATTTTTTTAAGCTGAAACATTTCATTTTGTTTGAAGTATTTACTTATTTATAGAAGATCTGATTCATTATGAAAAAGTTTTTAAACATTTTATGTTTTTACAAAGAAATATTCAAGTTTTTATTATCCTAAATCAGTAAAGCAGTAAAGTAGTGCCGCAAACACCCCAGCCTCAACCCCACTCTCATCCAGCCATACGCTATTGTTTTACTGCTTTACTGTTTTAAGTCATATTTGAAGAAGCATTTTGCATAAACATAATGAGACAATTCTTTTATATATAAAAATATTGCTCACTTGCATAAGGTATATTATATAAAAAAAATATGAAATGCATAAGAGAAGAAGATGGTGGGAAAACAAAGAAAGAAACAGAAGAAGTCAGAGACAGAGAAGGTTTATGAATCGAAAGAATGAGCCGGAGCCGGAGCTGGAGCCGGAGCCGGAGCCGGAGTTGAAATATGGCTACAAACATTTGATGCGCCAAATGAGATGTTTCTAAATGCTTGCGAACCCATAGAACTCGAATTTTGTAGTTTCAAGTTTCCTAAGGGTATCCTGTGCACCCCCTTGATTGGGAATTCAGAAGAAAAATGATAGGAAAGGAGAAACATAAAGAATGTTTAAGAGACGTAGACGGAGGGACGGTGCCGAAGGATAATTGCAGAGGAATCAGAAACGGTATTGGGTCAACCCTTAAAATGAAATTTTATTGGTGAATTCAGCTATTAAATAATAATTACATAGATGATCACTATAGCAACAGTATATTGAACAATAATATATGAATCTTAGCATAAACAACTTATTAATTATTTGGCCACTTTCTTAATAATTCTCTAACTAACTTTCTTTACACCAATCCTTCTTAATATACTGTTAACTTAATCTATGCTGACCTACGCAGACTAAGCATACTATCTTAGCACATATAACTTAATAATGACAACATCTCTCTCTCTCTCTCTCTCTCTCTCTCTCTCTCTCTCTCTCTCTCTCTCTCTCTCTCTCTCTCTCTCTCTCTCTCTCTCTCTCTCTCTCTCTCTCTCTCTCTCTCTCTCTCTCTCTCTCTCTCTCTCTCTCTCTCTCTCTCTCTCTCTCTCTCTCTGAATAGCACAGCTAACTTTTTTAACTTCCCTAGTAGATTGTTTTCACCAAACACATCTAAACTATCGTCAAATGATTCTCTGCGCATGACGGATTCTCTTACTTCGTGCATGACTGTTTCTACTCTAGCATCCACACAGAAAGTAATTCGTTTGGGTCTGTATGCTGGTAGAATTATAGGGAAGACTTTACTGTAGGGACGGGCGTGTTAATTAGAGAACTAAAAACAAACAGACATTTTTGTAATCAGTGGAATAATTTTGAGTTCATTAAAAAGTAATGAATAAAAAAGGAAAGTCTTAAAATATGATTTCGTTTTTAATAATGAATTAATACATTACGAGAGCTACGACAACTGCTCCCTTTCCGTTTCTGCAATAGAAGGAGCGCCAGTGTTGCCAAAAATTATTTTTTATCATGCTCTGGATAAAATATGTTAAATATTTTTATAATTTTTTACAGGGGGTCGAACCGACGGTGGGACAGAGGGAGACGAAGTCCCCCCGTCGTCCCCCGGTAAGGCCGAGAGACCCCGACACGTTTCATCTTTGCGGTTTACCCTGGGGTATTCGTTTCCAATGTAAAAAATATATCACTTAAAATTCTTAAGTGTCCCTTCTATTGGTGTTGTCGTACTTTCGTAATGTATTTATTTACATCATTAAAATATCAAAAATTTATTTTAAGACTTTTCTATTTTTTTTATTACGTTTCCTGAACTATAATTGTTCACTGATTACAAAAAATGTTATTTGTTTTAGTGTAGGATTTGTAGTTCTCTAATTACACGCCTGTCCTAATGTAAAGTCTGACCCAATTATATTTTCACATTTATTATTCAAATTTTCTTTTCTTTTGTAAACATAAGCTATTATATTTCATTTGCATAACGTTACATAATTTTTTTTGAAAGTTTTATTTTACATTTATATTTTGTTTTAAGTTTTTATGTATTTTAAAACATTTAGTTTAGATTTATATTTTGTTTTATTTTTTATTTATTTATTTTAAAATTTATTTTATTTATAAATCATTTTGTTTTTTACTAATTTTTTTTATTGTTTTATTAAAAATGTGTACTTTATTGACCCTAAAGCAGTTAAACAGAAAAGTCTTAGCGCTTGGACGGATGGGGGGGTGGGGTGGAATGGGGTGTTTGCCATACTGCTTTACGGCTTTTCGACTTGCTAACTCTCCTGCTCTCACTTAGTTTCTTCAATCCCATTTAAGATGTCGAATTGCTGCATCATCATTATCCTTATATTATCGATAATAGTTATGGAATCGAAAACAAGGATCACCAATTAGAGAGCCGCATTCCTCTGATGTAATTAAGCCCCTCCACTTTTTGAATTTGGTTGCTTTGCTGTTGTTGTTTAATGACTAGTGCACACACACACACACACACACACACACACACACACACACACACACACACACACACACACACACACACACACACACACACACACACACACACACACACACACACACACACACACACACACACACACACACACACACACACACACACACACACACACACACACACACACACACACACACACACACAACACACACACACACACACACACACACACACACACACACACACACACACACACACACACACACACACACACACACACACACACACACACACACACACACACACACACACACACACACACACACACACACACACACACACACACACACACACACACACATACACACACACACACACACACATCATTATATGTTATATTTTTTTATATATATATATATATATATATATATATATATATATATATATATATATATATATATATATATATATATATATAAATATATATATATATTAAATATATATATATATATATATATTGTTATTATATATATTATTATATGTTGAGTTATATATACATATGTGAATACATGATATATATATACATGTATATATATACAATTTCTAACCAGGATAATACAAACCTTTGTGTGACTCAACTCGGAGTATGGCCGGGGCAAACGAATACGTTTTTTTTTAATCCCAATCCTAGGTGGTATGCATGGAGGCTTTGCTCTTGCAAGACCCGAACCACAGACGACTGATTTGAACCCATGGCATGGGCAATGGCGCGTGTGCTAGTCGACGGGTCGTTGGCGACTCTCTCAAGCACCTCTTCTTCAAACGCAGGAGTCCTCGTATTACGCGGTCTTCCACCAATGCACCGGGGACGAAGGGTCCCATTATCTCGAAGGCGCTGATGAAGGCGAGCAAACATTGTGTGGTGGGGTGATTTCTGTGTGGAAACCGTTCCCGGTACATGAGGTGCGCTCTTCGTCCATTTCCGTTCGCCGCACCGTAACACATTATCATGTCGGTTAACTCGGGAAGAGTGTAGTGATCCATTCGTAATCGATGCCTACACTGTACTGAATCAACGATGAATTGGGCAAGGTAAAGGTATTGCCACGTGTTTCCGAAGGACGTTAAGCGTACACACATGTACGCACGCACAAACACATTAAAATTGAGTAACCTAAATCGTCGGTAACCTACATGCGACGCGTCACACAACATAAACTAGTGTACCTTCAATCGTCCGTAACTTTGAAACGAAGCGTCATACAACATAGGTTATTTAACAATAAATGTTCCTTATCGTTTGCTCTATCAGCCCTTCGAGTTTGTCGCAGAGGTTTTGAATCACTATATATATATATATATATATATATATATATATATATATATATATATATATATATATATATATATATATATATATATATATATATATATATATATATATATATATATATATATATATATATTATACTTTAGTAACATCATTAAATATCTTTTTGCTATAAGTAATCATTAAATATTTTCGTTTATTTAATTTAGTTTAAGCTTTAAATCATAGGCACTAAATCTACTCCTTTACACGGTTAAAAATTACAAATTCTTAGAGAAGAATTCGATCCAACGTCCTTTCGAATTGAGTAAAAGGTACTTAGTCCTAACGACTGGCCAGGAATATTGCAAAGGAGAAGCTTATATCTCAAGGTAATTTTTTGTTATCATAAAACTGATAAAAAGTAAGATAATTTCTATTGAAGTTACAATATTTTTCCTTTCTCGCTTTATTATTATTATTATTATTATTATTATTATTATTATTATTATTATTATTATTATTATTATTATTATTATTATTATTATTATTATTATTATTATTATTATTATTATTATTATTATTATTATTATTATTATTATTATTATTATTATTATTATTATTATATATTGATGGTAAGACACACTTTAGTTATAGAGGAAAAAAACCAACAAATAGTAAGTTTATAAAATTTATTAAAAGGAGGTTTCGTGAACGGGACTGTCCACTTCATTCAGCTAATAAAACATTTTATTAGCTGAATGAAGTGGACATTCACGTCCACGAAACGTCATTCTATTAAATTTTATAAATATTGTATTTGTGGGTTTTTTCTTATATATATATATATATATATATGAGTATATATTAATATATATATATATAATATATATATATATATATATATATATATATATATATATATATTATTTTTCTTTTTCTTTTTATAGCTGTCACCACCCCAGCTCACGGACTGGAGCCCTATCCAAGCGGAGGTGGGTAAGCTTACACATCCCGGGTGAAGCCTCGCCAACTAACGCAAATTACGCAGATGAGCACAGACGCAAGCTTTGAAGTGAGTGGGAGATTAAATTCAGCAGGAAAAATTGAAAATGGCAGAATCTACAGAACAGAGGTGGCGCGGCATGGAAGCAACTGCAGCGAACTAGCCTGAGTTACCAATATTCACCAAAACTCATGCGCAGACACAAACCCTTTGTGCTACGCCGGCGTCAGGCAGTGGTGGTACTAAGTTGCAAGTTCTCCTGAGTACCGCTGCTGGTGGTACCTATAGAAAAGCAGATAAAGCACAAACATCGCGCCGCAAAAGATAGAGGGTCAAGTGAAGTGGAAGTACGGGAACAGTTTATAAGTCTTTGCCTTTGACTCTCGACCTGGTCCAATAGTAGTGAAACCAGAGCCTCCCAGATATGAGAGCACTCCATAGCCAAGGGCGGATGATACCTTGTATATTGAGTAAACCGAGAAGGGGAAAGTCTCTCGTGTGTCTAAACAACAGAAATTCCCAGTTTCTTTGGAGGCCGCCCTAGCAAACTGTTGTGGGATGTGAGGTTTCCCCAAAGACATTTTTTTGTGCCAATGTTAAGGCCAAGGATGTTTATATTGTCAACAGGAGACGAGAGAACCGTCGAAAGAGATAGGGAAGTTAGAAGGTGTTTTAGAGAGGGAGATTTGTAGAAGTTGAGTTTTTAAAGAATTAAATTTCACAAAGTTGCGACGACCCCACCGGGAAATTCATCATGATATGTAAGAATAGAATAGGAAAGATTAAGACGAGAGGCAATTCTAGAAGTAAAAGAAGGAGCAGAATTGAAATGTGAGTTGAAGAAAGAAGGGTCGAGTCATCGGCATACGAGCGAGCGGATACATATATATATATATATATATATATATTATTGCTGGTTATTATTATTATTATTGGTTGAGTATATATATATAGCATATATATATATATATATATATATATATATATATATATATATATATATATATATATATATATATATATATATATATATATATATATATATATATATATATATATATATAGGCTCTCCCTATTTGAAGGGAATATAATTACCGAATTACCCTCAGACTTGGTCACCATATAAAAAGTGGTGTCACCTTAGCGGAGCTGATATTTTACACCTCTATGCTTATTAATGGGGGTGCGGAGCCCTAAACTTAGATATGGAAGTAGCTAGGTTAGAAATAAGTAGCCGATATGATTCAGCTAAAGATTCGGAGTTGTGGAAGGATTCGGAGTCTGAGTTGGTCCTAAGCAGTTTCATGGAGTAGCCTCCGGAGCCGAAGCTGGAATCGCATTTTGAAATAATCATATAATAGATCGAGTGACGTATCGTTCCATTTGTTTATGAACTAATAAAACTCAATTTTGATGGTTTTAGCACCCTCAAGGGTGTTTAAGGACCAAGGAGGGCCTCCATAAGAATAAAGAAGAAATATATGGATTGCATAAGAGAAGAAGAGACCAGAGACTAAGAGGGCTCTTGTTGCGGAGCACTGATCCACAACCGGAGCCGAAGCTGGAGCCGTATTTTGAAATAATCTTATAATAGACCGAGTAAGGTATCTATACCTACCTATGTTTACAACCTCGTAGAAGTTGAATTTGAAGGTTTCAGAACCCACAAGGATGTCTTAGAACCTCCGGGAAGGAATCCCAGAAGAAAAAAGAAGAAATAAAGTACAGTCCGACCGACTCCTGAGTGGAGTTAGAATGGAGTTGGAATTAGACGCTGAGACAGAGTATTTCAGGGGCGTGAATCAAAACTTGCTTTTGACTTGTGTAATGTATGTTACATCAAACCAAATTCAACGATGGGTGTTCAGACCGAATACGTTGGTCTTAGCACTCTAACAGTGGTAGCAGTGGTATCAGTAGTTGTAGTTTTATAGTAGTCACCATAGTTAGCCCTATTATTATTATATAATTATTATTATTATTATTATTATTATTATTATTATTATTATTATTATTATTATTATTATTATTATTATTATTATTATTATTATTATTATTATTATAATTATAATTATAATTATAATTATAATTATAATTATAATTATAATTATAATTAAAATTATAACTTTAATATCTCAGATGGTGATTAAATCTACTAATTTTAATTTAATTTATTAAAATTAAAAATTATAATTATAAGTTAGAATTAAAGGAGAATATTAGTTCATTATTAATTAATTATTATTATTATTAGTTTTTATTATTATTATTATTATTATATTATTATTATTATATTATATTATTTATTATATTATTATTTTATTATTATTAATTATTTATTATTATTATATTATTATTATTATTATATTTTATTATTAATTATATTATTATTATTATTATAATTATATTATTATTATATTATATTATTATTATTATTATTATTATTATTATTATAATTATTATTATTTACTATTTATTATTATTATTATTATTATTCTTATATTATTATTATATTATATTATTTTGATTATTTTATTATTATTATATATTAATTATTATTATTATTATTATTCATTATTATATTATTATTATTATCTATTATTATTATTTTATTCATTATATTATTATTATTATTATTTTATTATTATATGTATTTCGTTATGTATTATTATTATTATTATTATTAGTTATGTATTATATTATATTATTATATTATTATTATTATTATTATTACTTATTATATATTGATTATTATTATTTTATTATATTATTATTATCTCTTATTATTATTATTATTATTATTATTATTATTATTATATTATTATTTAGTTATTGATTAGTTATTATTATTATTATGTATTATTATTATAATTATTATTATGTATTCAAAAATATGTTTATTATAAATTCATTATTATTATTATAATTATCTATTATATTATAATTATTATTAATTATATATTATTATTTATATTATAATTATAATTATTATTATTATTATTATTTATTACCAATACAATTATTATTTATTATTAATAATTATTTTATTATTCATAAATTAATTAGTTATTATTATAATTATTATTATTAACTATACATTATTTATTATTTTATGAATTATTATTCTTATTATATTTAATTATTATTATTAAATATTATTATTATTAATTACTTACATTATATTATAGATTATTATATTACTATAACTATTATGGATCAGTATAATTATTATATTATATAATATTTATTATTAATTATAATTTTATTCTATTATTATTATAAATTATATTATAATTATAATTAATTATTATTATTATAATTATTATTATTATTATAATTATTATTATTATTATAATTATTATTATTATTATAATTATTATTATTATTATAATTATTATTATTATTATAATTATTAATATTATTAATATTAATTATTATTATTATAAATTATTATTATTATTATAGATTATTATTATTATTATAATTATTATTATTATTATAATTATTATTATTATTATTATTATTCTGGTTAACGGGTTGCGTGAAAAGCCAAAGAGTGCGCGCGAGCCGGCGCGAAAATTACGCGTGCGCAATTAGCCGAAATACTAGCGCGCGAATGTTTGAATATACTCGCAATGAATTCTAGTTGTGGCCTTTATCTATAACGTAATGCCTTTTATTCCGTCTTCCACGTTTAGCCCGTACACTTTTAATAAATATAAATTTACATTTATTTTTCAATCAGGTACGATTATATCTTCAATTTCTTTTATATAATCCGTTTTCTAAGCCTTGAGAATTAACTATAATATTTTGAGTATATCATTTTCTTTTAAATCAAATATTGTTATTCTGTTTAAAGCTTTTATTTATTTATTTATAGAACATCTAATTCATTTTAAAAGTTTTTCCTAAATATTTTGTTTTTATAAAAAAATTAATTTTTCATTAAAAATATATACTTTATGGACCCTAAATCAGAAAAACAGTAAAGCAGTATACCAAACACTCAACCATCAGCCCCCCTCTCATCCGGCCAAGCTTTACTGTTTTAAATAAACTTAATGCGAAAATAACTTCATATATAAAAATATTGCATACTTGCATAAGATATGTTCCAACAAACCATTTGGAATGCATGAGAGAAGAAGATGGTGGAAGGATAAAGAAAAAAAACAGAATACGTCAGAGACACAGAAGGTTCATGAAGGGGTGAGTTTGACGCCCCGCTTAAAATCTACGGGAAGCAAAATTTTACTTTAAAATTTTTTTTTTTTTCGATTTTTGGATATTTCTGTTTGCTGAACATTCGTAAATATATATATGAAATTATTTTTTTAAAATCTTTTATATTTATTATATACAATAATGGTTTTCATAAAGTGTAATACTCGGAATTTGTAAAAGTGCGCGGTTTATTTTGGAACTGCTTTGTTAATTTTAATAACGTTTTTCCTTTAATAGATTTTTCCATAAAAATTTAAAACGCTGATTCCATGGTAACAATATCCAAATTTTCGTATTTTAATTTTATTTGCTTTATAAACGATTGTAAATACAAAACAAAATAGTTTTGGTGTATATTTTCTGAAATTGTGACTGTCAAAAATATTTTTTTTTGGCTTTTTTTTTTTACATTTATCTAAAATAAGCGATTTATTATATACTTTTGGCTACATAAAAGAGCCAAAATATTAATGTTTTGTATCTGGCGCAAAAATTGTAAACGCATTTTGTAGAGGCTAGTCAACCACGGGGTCATGAGGCTAGTGAAGCTACCTCATGCGTTATTTTGAGAATGAATAACTTTTCCGTGATTTCTTTTTTAATTTTTCGTGTTAATTGTAGCAATGTAGTGTCTATTGTGATTTGTTACAGGTGTTCATAAATTGTATTTAGTTTATTTGAAAGAGTTTCCATTAATTTTTTTTGTATATTATTAGAGTCTTATAATTCTCCATTCATATGAAATTTCGGCATTTTAAAAAAAAATTCTATCTTATTCCGCATTCCAGTTTTACCGCGAAGATTATTTTAATTAAAGTATATTAAAAAAAATGAGAGAGAGACTTTATAACAAAGAATATTATATATATATATATATATATATATATATATACTATTTATATATATATATATATATATATTATATATATATATATATATATATATAATATATAATATATATATATATATATATATATATTGGGGTATAATATATTATAAATTTTATTAAATAATGACTTATTATATATATATTATATATATATATATATATATATATATAATATATATTATATATACTATATTAGGGTAAGAGTGTCTAACTGACATCATGTAACTCGAGAAGGGCAGCACCTACAGTAAAACAGATTATATATATTTGGTTTCAGTGAAAAATTTTAAGGAGGCGTTTTTTATGTTTTTTTCTTTTTTTTTTTTTTTTTTTTTTTTTTTTTTTTTTTTTTTTTTTTTTTTTGCATTTATGTAATAAGCTTTACATGCTTTTTTATTCAATTAGGCGGGCTCGAGCCGACGGGAGGAAGAGGGGGGGACGAAGTCCCCCCGTCTTTCCCCGGAGGCCGAGAGACCCCGACTCATGCCAACTTTGCGGTTTACCATTTGAATTTCCGTTAAGTTATAATACTAGTTCTCTCTTACTTTCTGTTTATTAGTTTTTTTAATTACAAAAATAAAAAAAAAGAAAAAAAAAAAAAATAAGAAAAAATACCTACTTAACATGCGTTTCCAATTTAAATCTCTTCCTAATTGATTTTTAATCTCTTCTAAAAACTCAATAAATCGACTTTCTTTTGGAATATTTTTTTCCATAATATTTTGAAATATAAAAAATCAAATTAATAATGAATAACAATCTAAATATTAAAAAACTATATTGAGGGAAGATATCAGCTTCACATTTTATTCGTCTTTCAGTCGTCGGCTGAGCATGTGCCTGGCTACTTAATTTAGATTTTAGATGATAAAAATACGTCAATTGCTTAGAAAAAATTATCTTTCATTGTTACAGTGAACAAAAGAAGAATTAGAACATCATCCATCATTGTTCAGTAAATACAAAGAAAAATTAAAACACCATCCATCCTTAGAAATACAGAAGATTGCAACATGCACCTTGTTTTACTGTTAGTGCTGCGTTCGTAAAGTTATAACATAGGTGTCAGCTTTACGACACATCTGACCATATAAGTATTATATGATATATATATATATATATACTATATATATATATATATATATGATATATATATACTATATACTATATAATAATAATATATATAATAATATAATATATCTAATTTATTATATATTATTTTATTATAAAATATATAAAATTATTAAAAAACCCTAGGATTATCTTGATAAATAAGATAATGGGAAGGGGAAGTGGCCCTTAATATTATATATATATATTATATATATAATCATATATATTATATATATATATATATTACTATATATATTAATATATATATATATATATTATATATATATATATATAATTATATATATATAATATAATCTATATATTATAATATATAATTATATATATATATGTATTACACCTTAGCACTAATTAATCGCGAGGGATTGGTCAGGGAAAGTTATTTGTATGCGTTTCTGACACGATGGAAGGTCAGGATTATTTAGGCCGGTATATGATATAGTATTATATAATTATTATATTAAATATATATATATATTATATATATCTATATATATATTATATATATTATATATATATATATATCATATTTATAATATATATATATGATATATATATAAACTATATATTATTAAAACCCCACATTTTTTCCCTCAAGACTGGGGGTAAGGTGTGTAATATGCCGGAACAGAATAGTAGAAGAATACTTGTGGCAAAGTCAAGAAGAAAGCCAGGCCTTACTGCCCTTTATATTTTTAGTGAGATATTGTCACCGTCAGAAATCCACTGTATAGCTTACAGATGATAATGACCTCCCTATCATCTCATCAAGTGGGGTTCATACTGGCCACGCATACCTTCAACAAACCTTGCTATTTAACTCTATTCATGACACTTTCTCAAGTCTCAGTGCACAAAATCAATTCTCTCCCTCAGGGATACCATTCTGAATCTCCACTTTATTCTTCGTCTTCCGCCGTGATTCCCAGCACATTTAATAATATACATCAGGCTTAAAAATGACTATCTCATTCTTTCATATGACAAACATCCTCAACAACTTTTATTATTTGCTCACATCTCTTCACAGCACTAACTCTCTAATATAATCATTCCTCATTTTATCAATTCTCCTTCTTCTGATGTTATATCCAACTCATTATTGTCAATCTTGAACGATTTGTAATTTAGATCTATAACTCTTATTCAGAGCCATAGTCTTAACTATACTTAAACAGGTAAACATTCGCTCATGTTAAGGAACGCCACTTACAGCTCATAGAATTAGTCCTTTACATCCACTAAGGATTTAATTTTTTTTGGGTGGAGCCAGAGACTGAGTATTAAAAAAATTTGACTAAAATAAATGAAATAAATTAGTATAATAAGTCATAAAGAGCATTTTCTCATATGTTAAATTTCTAAATTTTTAAATTATATATATACATAATATATACTATATATGATATATTATATATATATATATATATATATATATATAATATCATATATATATATATATATCTATCAATATTATATATATTTATAATATATATATATTATATAATATATATATATATATATTAATATTATCTATACTATATAATCATTATATCTAATACTTATATATATTATCAACCCCCATAAAATAAAAATATATATGAAAAATTTAAATGATTCATAAAAAATTTTACGTTTAAGAGGGTATAAGTATAAGTTTTTGGTACCGTATTTTACAGTATTTACCATTCAACTTGGGGGTTTTCAGATAGTAGAACTCACATTGTATATTAGAGGAGTGAAGACAATTAGATAAGGGGTATGTGTATCGTTTTCAATTTTTACTGGGTAAAAAAAAAAATACTTTTATTATGGCGCTCAAATATCTGCTTAGTTTTGACAATAATATAAAAAAAAATTTCTATACATTTATTATAGGTAATTGTTTTGACTATATATATATTATATTATATATATATTATTATATAATATATATATACCATAATATAATTAATAACAGCAAGTAATATCCCTATATATATATAATATATATAAATAAAAAGGTAATTTACTTAACCGCAGTGTCAATAAGTATTGATAAAAAATTACCCCTTCTGAGCTATTCACCCGTGCTGGGATTGAACCTGGGCCCTAGCAGATTGAAACGCGTATGCGCGACCACTACGCACGATGGACTAAAAGACAGCGAGCGTTTTCCTTCGGTAAACATAACAAGCCAGGAAGCGGACATGGTGAGCCTGTCTAGTTGTGCTTAATTCACCACAGGAAAGCCCACATTCTTTTTTAGTCCATCGTGCGTATAGTGGTTCAAGCACATATGGTTTCAATCTCTTAGCCCAGGCAATCCCAGCAGGCGTGAATAGCTCATAAATGAGTATTTTTAGCAATACTTATTACACTGCTGTGAGGTGTATAATAAAAATACGATCCCCCGTTGCTGATATTCACCTTGTGCGGTGCCCTGCTTGCATACGCACCGACGTGTGGATGGGGGCGCAGATGTCCTGTCTTGGTGGGTACTTATATTCACCACAGGAAGAATTCTCGCATTCTTTTAGTCCATCGTGGCGTAGTGGTCAAGCGCATGTGCGTTCATCTGCTAGGGCCCAAGTTCAATTCCAGCAGGGTGAATAGCTCAGAAAGGGTTTTTATCAATATCTGTATATATATATATATATATATATAATATATATATATATATAACTATATATATAATTAATATATTATATATAATATAATATCATGATATCCACTTTTAGATTCAATATTGAAAAAGCAAGTGATAATAAGCAGGTAACCCAACCTGTGACACCCTCTCCCCCCCCTATTATTGGGGGGGGGGTTAGTACCAGTATTCTGGGGGGACTGTGCTTGGGTAGAAAATAACTTCATGAAAAGATTTGGTATTATGTCCATGATGAGCAAGATGTAAATGAAATAAGTCTGAATTTGATGACTTCCATTCATACACAGTTTTTTTATAAGTTTAAATTTTTTTACATTGAATATTATATATATATAATAATATATATATATAATAATATTATATATATATATATATATATATATTATATTATATAAAAATATATATATATATATATACATAGTATATATGATAAACAATTCTAATAATGTACCTTTTCATATGAGATTTTTGGTATTTTACCACAGAAGGAAGATAATTTTTTTTTACTAATTTTCATTTAAAACTTGGTAGTCCATAACTTTTTATATATATATATAAGAGATAGAGTTTTGAAACTTGAAGACAATATAAATAAATATTTATCTTATATGTCCTGAAAATTTGAAATTATCTTATAAAAAAAAAAAAAATACCTAAAAATTCCTATTTTTTTTGCATATCAAATTTCAACGCTGGGTGGAGGGATAGGAATATTTCTGTAACTTTTTTTCTGTAAGAGATACAGCTTTGAAATTTTAAGACATTATAAATATCTATACAGTTCACCCACCTTTCCTGAAAATTTGAAATTATTATCTTATAAAAAAATACCTAAATATTCCTATTTTTTTGGCATATCAGATTTCACCGCTGGGTGGAGGGATAGGAATATTTCTGTAACTTTTTTTTAATAAAAGATAATCCTTTCAAATTTTCAGGAAAGGTGAACTGTATAGATATTTACATTGTCTTAAGATTTCAAAGCTCTATCACTTAAAGAAAAAAGTTTTGATGTTTCACAAATTTAAAAATAAAATTTTCATAAATTTTTAGACATCGAATGAGAATTTCCATAAAAAAATTTTGATTTCAGTTATCAAAAAATCATCCTACAGTATTTTTTATGATACATTTAGGAAGTTATATTTCAAATTTCAAGTAATTTCAGCAAATAGTTTTAGAACGCTATTCATGTTTGTATGGCTGTTCAAGTGTCTTGCTTTGTGCGGGTACAGGAATATTTTTCTAATTTTTTTTTTATAATAGATAATACTTTCAAATTATCAGGACATGTAAGATATATGTATATTTATATCATCTTCAAGTTTCAAAACTCTATCTCTTATATATAAAAAGTTATGGACTTTCCTAAATTTAAAAGCTTGTTTTCTCAAAATATGGTTTTTGAAAATTTCTCAGACTTGAGAAGTTCTATCTCATGAATGGCAAACAATGTGGAGATGTGTTCTAAATGAAAGTTGCAGGTTTATACAATCTCTAGATAATTGTCAAGAGTAAAAAAAACTCTGAAAGAAGTATATTTATAAGTTTTTTGGATTATGTGACAGAGTTTCACCAATTTTTTGGATTTTTGCTAGTTTGGGGTATACCTGGGCATAGAACTTTTTTTTGTTTGCAGATATCAAAAATTCATCCTACAGTATTTTGCATAATAGAACTACCATTCTACAGTTCAAATGAAAAATCATTTCGACATACCGACGCTATAGCATTTGGTTATGAAAATTGGATAATTGTGTCAAAAATTTTGAGTAACAGAAAAAATGATCAAATCAAATTTGTGATTTTTTTTTCCAATTTGCAATATATCTACCCTGTAAATTTAAATGATTGGATGACATGATTAATCAAATCAGAATGCGAATTCCTGATTTTATCAGGAATAGCGTCAAAACTCAAGCCCTTAAATATCTTTACCCGTACTTTAAGAGTCGGTTATAATTAGAAATTCATGCAATTAGGTCTCGATTGATGAAAAGTCCCTGCTGATGTTTTAGTTCCCTGGTCTTCTCTAGTTTTGAGGAAAGAAAGATTCATAGTGAATTTGCAAGAAGTACTCTCACCACTCCTTCAACCTTTATTCTGTTTTGTGATGTCTCATTTTGTTAGTTTTTATATAGTATAGGTCAAGTCAATTACAATCTCAAGCAAGTGCCCCCTCAAAATCTAGGGCTTTGCCCTTTTTGGAGTCTGTTTTCTTATTTTTCAAGTGTATTAATAAATTCAATATTATCAGAATTTCAAAACGTACAGTTCAAAAACATAAAGGTCTTTGTAGATGCTCAAATGTCCTTTCATGGCTCCTGTCTGGAAAAGCAAAAAATAAAAGTATTTTGTAACAATAGGCTCAAAATTTATTCAATCAAAAATTCAAGTTGACAAGAGTACAAAATCCATTCTATGCTTACTCAATACTGCTGAAAACCACAGATCTGATTACCAGAGGTTGTACAACCTCTACTCTTTCTTCAAAAATTGCCACTTATGGGCTAAAGGGTCCTTCTTGATTCTTTAGATCCAATCTCATGGCCTATATTAGAAAATCTTAAAGTTTGGCTGAGGCCTCAATAAGAAAAGATTTACAATGTAACACATCTGTGGTTGTTTCTCAGTCTTTACCATTTAAAGACTACTTAAGTGTGCATAGGCTTTATAAAGTAACTTCAAAAATATCCAAATTCATTAGCAGGAGTAAAGGGGTGAAGATTGTGATCAGGAAAACCCCCCCAACTCTATTGGTTGAAGTAATGCAGCAGCATTGTTTTTCTAAGAGAGATATTATTTCTACCACAAACCTAAAAGGAGAAATTCCACGCTGTCATATCAACTTAATTATTCATAGATGAAAAGGCCTAAAATCCGATCCAACGGTAGAATTGCCAAACACTTATATAATATGATGTATAAATCCAATTCTCTTGGCAAGGATCATCATCTACTAGAATTAATCATAAAAGAGACTTCATTCAAGATTCAACATTTGGGTGTCAAACCACTTCAATCAATTTTATCAGAAGCTCATTGGCTTCTGGCATACCCAAGCCAGGCAGCGCCTGTAAAAAATGTTTTGTCAGACTGTATACGTATGCAAAAATGTTACAGTATACCCTTTAAATATCCAAAAAATGACTAATCTTCCTCATTATAGAGGTAATTTTGTGCGTCCTTTTGAGCATACTGGCGTGGACTTTACAGGACATCTCTGTAAAGATTAATGATAAGGAATTTCAAAAAATGTATCTTTTAATTTCACCTGCCTTAATATCAGAGCTATTCATGTTAATGTCCTTCCAGATATGTCTGAAACCTTTTTACTTTCATTCCAACGTTTCACAAATATATATTGCGTTTACCGTCCATGTACTCAATAATGCCAGGAATTTCAAACACTTTGGAAATATACTGTTAGAATCTTGTCTTCAATATGTTCTCCGAGCATATGCGTATCAATAACATCAAACATTACAAGATTCAGTCTATTCCAGTTGGTGGACAGTTTGGAGAGAATGAACGACAACAGTTAAGGTGTCTCTATAAAACTATAAGGATAAAGCAAACCTAAACCTTACTTTCAACTGTTTAACAATATTCAAATGATCACCAATGTTATCAATTCAGACCTTTAACCTATAGTGCATCAATAATGATTTGGAAATTATCGCTCGAAATACCTTTTTGAAGCCTTATGGCAATTCAAACCCATATGCAATGAAGTTTCCACCCCCCATATGGAAAAAAACTTCCTCCCTCACAACAAGACTAGCCATAACTCTAACTGCCAGAAGAGTTTTGAACTTTAGGGAAATGTATGAGTCTTACCTATTAAATTTGCGCCAGACAAGTAGAGATCTCTATCAGTCAGAGTGGACCAACAGAATTAATGTTGGAGATATAGTTCTGATCCACACACCTAATAAGCCTAGACCCTCTGCTTTTGGGTAGGTTCTGAAATCTGTTAGTGATGACGGTAAGATCAGCGAGTGTGTATTAAAAAAAGGGAGATGGACAACTTCATATCATTGTCATCTTTCTACCCATTGGATTATCTATTACCCACTCTTGTCTCCTTTGTGGAGAAATGATGCTGAAGCAGCAGTGATCTTCTCCAATCAGATGGTTCAAAAACAATGAAAAAATACAGATCAATGTGATCCCTCAAATTCAAATTCAGTATTCAAAAGTAATGTGATACTGCTATTTAAGCATGTTACAACTTCAACTTCAGGGTATAAAATCACCTCAAACTTGCCTCTCAACAGAATCAAATTCATCAGCTCAATTCAGTCAAGAAAGAAAACCTATTAGACAGGCTGCTGTCAAGTGTCAAGAATTCCATTCGCAGGAATTTATCTGATTTGTAAAAACCTTTAATTCTTTTAATTGCAATGGTCTCATTGCAACTCTTCAGTGGAGGATATAAAAGCTATTATATACTTCACATATATATCTTCTATTTGCTCATTTTAGTATTTTATTTTAGGAATATATTTATTTAGGATAAAACTATAGCTATATAGCTTACAGTATTAATTTTAGCGAATTTAATTTTGTTCACATGTGTATCCATTTTTCACTAAATTTCACTTAAAAATTCACATTGTCTTGCGACAATTGTGGACTCACTTAAAATTCAAAATCCGTCCTATTAAGTCGTGCTTGTGAAAACAAAAAATTAATCAAAATGTAAAAGGGTATAGAGGTAAATTTCTTCATTTCTTTTCAAATATTTTTACTATCAATCTAGCCTCTATTCTCTTTACCTTCTCACCAATCACAATTTACCCTAACTAAGATTTAAGTGATAGATTACTAAAACCAAAAGGCAGAGTTATCTTATTGACGTATTAATCTTATTCGAAAGAGCAAAAAATCTTTAAAACAACAAATTCAGTAATGCTAATTTAATTCACAATTCTACTTATATATTCATTTTTAAACCTATAATTAACTTCAATAGAAATAAAAAAAATTAAAATTAAACTATAGTATAATAGAGTTTATTATATTTTTTTTTTTCATATTTTCAACAACTATTGGATTGTAACCCGTAAGCTGTAGCATTCTTGGCGCGAGGAACCTCCATTGTAAAGTTTTAAAACTATCTAGGGCCTAGGTTAAAAATTGAAAATTAAGGCAGATGCAGACATATTATATCATATTGTTTGTATATGTCGTAGAATAGATAGTTAGGCCAGTATTGAATTTGTCTACAATTTACACCCTTACTAAAAAAACATAGATATGCTGAAGAGGGCAAAACGTAAAGCAACGAGGAGGTAGAATTTTGGCTTTAGGATAAGAATAGCGTGAAGTCGTCTAGATAGGCCCATACGCTTCTTAAATATTATTCCTTATTATTATTTATTATGGTGATTTATTTTATTTTATTCTAGAGGGGTTCATACAGCTTCTTAATTATTAATTTTTGTTTGACTGGGCAGTCTAAAAAGACCATGCGGCTTCCCAAGTATTATATTCTTATCTGGTAATGGAACTGGGACATTCTAGAGGGTCAATGCGGCTCTTTTAATTATTATTTTTAATGTATTATGGAAAGCTAATAATTGTAAGACAGTCATAGATAGGCCATGTGCTCTTAATATTTCTTATTTATTATTTGATATTTATTTGAGTGACTGGAACCATTCTAAAGGGGCCCAATGCGCTCTTATTATAATTTTATTGGTTGGACTGGGACGTCTACAAAAGGACCAGCAGCTTTAAGTATTATTCTTAGTTTATGATGATGACAATATATTTATATATATATATATATATATATATATATAATATATTATATAATAAATATATATATAATATATATATAATATATTATATAATATACTATATTATTATATATATACATGCGCCGTTATGGGGGGCAGCGGTAGGCCGGCCCCCCCCTAGGTTTTGAATCTCATGAAAAATTTCCACAATTAATTTTTTTAAGATCACATGGCTAAACATATATTATATATATAATATATATATAAATTATATATATATTATATATATATATGATATATTATATATTTATATAATATTATATATATATATATATATATAATATATATATACGAAAAAGCCTTATTTTTTTTACTTGAGATTATTGTGCGGAAAGTAGGAGGGTCCATGCCTACCCTGGCCAGACCTGTAACGCCGCTCATGTATACCTCCATCCATTCATTCGTTGTTGCCCCAATCAGAGAATCGTAAGACGTTTGAAAAAAATTCTGAATTGTATGTATTTTTTTAAAAAAACCAGGCATTAAGACTTTAGATGCTTAATAGCTTTTTATTTGCTCTAACATCTTCAATAGAATTATACGATGAATATTGAGGACGTTAATGTTGAAAAAAAGTTGCCAAATAGTCCTGGGAAAGAGAGGAACTGCTTGTGTGCTGAGAAGCCGAAAGAGGTAGTGGAGGTGGTTAAAAATATTTTTATTATCTGACAAAGTAATACTGAAAAATATGGATAAGCTAATAAAAAAGGCCTAGGAATGATAAAGTTATTCACTTGTGATTGACAAACTACGAACCCATTTAGTGCTTGTTCTAGTAATGTGATTATAATTCAAGTGGTATTGAAACCAATCTTGTATTGTGAATATTAAATTATAGTGTGTACTTGGATATTTACAAGAGGAAAAATGTTCCTGATATTGAATTCATAATTGGAATCAAATAAAAGACTTTAAAGTTTGACTTATAACAAAACCTACAAACCACCAATTATGTACAATTTTAAGATGCTAAGAGGAAAAAAACTCCTTCCTTATGAAATAGCTCAATCTGCACAATCTTGCTAGGCTATTTCTAAATATTGAAAGGATCTTTGTAAGGTGTGTGTCTTATTTAGACTTCTATCAAAAGAGGTATATATTTGGCTCCTTTATTGTTAAGAACCATTTAGAAAATATAAAAGACATGCACTCATTGCTAAGTCCATGCCAAATTCAGATGCATAAAGATGCCTCAGTTAGCAGCATAATTAATATTATTAAGATTGTTGGTAGCGAAAATTTAAAACGAATAATATTAAATAAGCGTTTTAGTGTAACTGAGCAACTACATGTTGCTAGCAAACTATTATTAAAAAAAAATAGTCAAAAAAATTGGCACCTATAATTTCTACTTTAATATTGTGTTGCATATGATTCGCTTTTAGAGGTAGCACTGCAGTACCGTCAATTTTCCGATTCTCCAAATTTCATAGTAAAGCTTGAGATGTTGTCTTGTGAACATCTGAAATCAAGCGGAGTAAAAGTTAATACACATCAATGATTCAGATTGAACTTATATTTATTTGTGGAAAGTGATACGTAATCAAACTTTGAATGAAGACAATGTAAATATTCTTCTCTCTTTAGCAGACGAGCAGCAGACATTATCCGAACCAGAAGCTATCGATTGTGTTCGCTTCGTAATAAGATCTCATGGTATCGTGAAGAATTTCTACTTTACTCCCTAAAAACTAAAGCTGAAATATAGCAAGAGCTATATGCACTACCGAGATATTTACAATTTAATATGAGTAAGCTTGTTGGACTTGTTTGATGGGTGCTCCACCATGACAGGCAAAGAAAATGGAGTTCAGAAATAAGAGAACAGTACCCTAAAGCCAAATTTTTTTCATTGTTGTTCCTTTCGTTCAATTTAATAATTAATGACCTAATTACTGTTCCAGAATTTCGAAAAACATTTTGATAGCAAAAATAATTTATAATATTTTCCGTGAAAAAATGCTCGCAGAAATTTGTGGCAATATACATGTTATGCGAAACACTCATGGTCTGCAAGTACAAATCAACTAGGATTTTTTAAGAAACGTTTAGCAATAAAATTATCATTAAAAAAATCTCTCATCTGATCCAATTGTAACGCAAGCCACGACGAACTGCAGCATGTCACTTTCATCAGCAGCAGAAGTCCTGCATTCTCATCTGTTTATCATTCATGACGAATAAGTTTCATATCTGAGCCTATAGAAATATTCATCAAACTAAAGGAATAAATTTGGGATGAGGTGTAATATGAACTACACAGTCTTTAAATATTATGAAAAAACTGATGGACATTGAAATTTGTATTCTATTTTTAAAGGAATTCAATCACAATTCCGGAGAAAGTAAAATATAATCCAAGTGCAGTATCCAAAAGAATTCCAGCCTCAGGGACATAAAAAGTTCTGCTGAGATTGCTCAGAGTGCACTTATTATACTTTATCTGATTTCTCTCATTCATCTCTGAGTTTCAATATTTTTGGGAACACAATAAACATCGTACCTTCTTGCATTTTGCACCAGTTAGAAGCAAGAAAATTAACCAAATCCGAATATTAAAAAAAAAAATCATTTTAACTGAATATAATATTGACAACTTAATTGGTGAAGCAGAATCTTGTTTTAATTTCTGGAAGGAATCAGATAGGAACAAATAGATGAGAAAAATGAAGTTACAGGCACATTACTACAAAATCCATTTACAATGCCAAGCGCTATCCAAAACCTGCTCTAAATTACTTTTCACCACTTCCCATCATGACTACTTGTCAATCGAAAGTCGTTTAGTACCTTACAATTGTTAAAACGTGCTAAGTCAACTATTTCCAACGGAAAGATTAAATGGCTATGTAACTAGGATTCCGGGGAAACGTTTCACGTCAAAAACATCACATGATAGAAGATATTTATTTCTTTATTTTTAAGAAAGAAAAAAAGAAATGTTTAAATTCTTATTTCCATGCTAAAAAGGAAACACTCTTTAATAATAAAAGACTTCTTACTAGTTATACTCATTTTGAAATAAAACTTTCGTAAATTATGAAATATATTTATAAATATTGGACTGTGCTGAATTATCATTTTTTATTATGTCAAACCTTTGAAAACACTGTACTATTAAGTAATATATATATAAATATAATAGATAATATAAATATAATATTATAAATATACTAATATAAAATATAATATATTATATATATATTATATTATATATATATATATATATATATAAATTTGCCCCCCCGCCCTATTTGCATAAACGGCCCCATTATATATATAATATATAATAATATATAATATATATTATATAATATATATATATATATACTATATACAATATAAATAATATATATATAATATATATATATATATTAATATATATTCAATTACTATTATAATATTTATATATCACTTGTACATATATATATATAATATATATATAATAATAATATATAATATATATATATATATAAGTCATAATATATATATAAGATATATAACTACTATATAATATATATATATACTATATAGTAATATATAGTATAACACTTAGAAAAAAGTTTAGTTAAAATAAAAACTTTTTTAGTTATTTCTTACTTTTTTCGGGTACGCTTTCCCAGACAATGAAAAAGTAATCTTTACACTTTGGATAGTAGAACGAAAACTACTACATGTATAGTTAAAAATACTTTTTGGGTGGTAGTATTTAATAATTAATGTAATTAAGGAATAGTATTGTTGAATAATATTGTTTATTTTTCAATATAGTAACAGCGTGGAATCTCGATGTTTTAAGCACGCATGATGTAATAAGGTTAAGTTTCAAGTAAAATTATCCATTTTATTCTAGGTGTCATTTATTCATATCTAGGGTTGTTCACAGTACCATACATCTACTCTTAACAGGTACTGAGCAGTAGTTGTAATCAAGCCTATTTGAATGTGAAACAAAAGGAAAGTAGGCCTAGTCAGCCCGATAATAGAATTAGGAAAGGCCTAAGATATTTTCTTATTTTTTAAAAGTCATTCTAGATTCACTTCAGTAATAGAATTAGAACAAAGCCTTTATTTATTAAATATGATATGTAAATTTTGATAAAATGAATTAGTCAATGCAGAAAATGGAAGCATCTTATGCAAATAGGGCTAGTTTTATACCAGATGCAATAGAAGCACAATCAATGGTAAATTAGAAAAACCACAAGAACCCAGTATTGAAGCAACAGTTGAAGAGAAAAATGTATACAAAAAAGAAATTAGGCAATTCAACAAAACTCAACAGAGTAAGTTTTGTGTTTTCAACATTAAGCCAACAGTATTTTAGAAGTCAAATAAGAAATTTTTTTGAAATCCAGATGAAGTATGAAGAACTACACAATCTTTTTGCAGGAGTTGAAGAAAACAAAGTTTACGATGTTTTCCAGTTTTTCATACAAATGGAATGAGAAGATTGATATCCTCAAATCAGAATCGATAATGACAAGATCTGGGAAAACATCAGCTAAGTAGTTTCCAAAATTCAAGAGTAAGACTATGAAGGTACATTGCCAAGAGATATTTCTATATGTGTAAGATTTTGAATTTTGCCAAAGGATTATTCAAATTTCCAAATACATGGCTCATGATTCATAGTAATAGAAAGAAAGAATAAATAATTGGTAAACTTGCTTGCACAGAACATAATAAGTTTGGCAATCAAAGTTAACGTCAGAAAATCAGAAGCATAACCAATTAAAAGGAAAACTTACAGAAAAGTATACCAACAGATAGAAATTGAAGAAATTCCTTTAATTCTGCATTAAAGTCACTGGATCAAAATTGTATGTTAGAAAATGCATGCAGATGGTAGACCAGAAGAAAAATAAAGCCAGAAAGAAAGGCAGGTTAAGAATAAAGAAAATTTCACGTACCGTAATGCGAACTCTTATCATCGGTAGATGAAAAGTTTTATTTCCGAAAAGAAAATGATAGAGAAAATTGGTATTTTGATAATGGCGCTACAAAACATATAACAAAATGTGAAAAGTTATTTTAAACTTTTAATGAATTTGAGCATTCGTCAAGTAAAATCCAGCAAATGGGTCAGAAGCCAACATGTGTTAGGATATGAACAATTGATAGGTAGAATCATTGTAGATGGAAAAATATCCTCAAATACTTTTTGAATGATGTTTGGTATGTTCCTGATTTAAAAAATTTATTTCAGTATTGCAGCTCATGATAGCATCCAAACAGTAAATTTATATCTGGACCAAGTGTATGTAGTTTATGGTAGACAAAAAAAAAATCCATTTAATGGCTATTCGTAATCTAAAGGAAGGGCTATTCAAAGTTGCAATGAAAGCTAAAATCTCCCAATACCATAAATAAATGCACTTGAAGAAAAGGATCTATTACAGTTATATCATGAAAGAATGGGACATCAGGATAGAAGGCACATAAGAAATCTGATCAAAAGAGAACTAAATATTGAAACTCACCTTGATAACAGAAATTGTACAGGATGTATAAATGGAAAAATGCATCGTCAGAATTTTGGAAAAAGACCAAATAGTACTAAACAAGGAGAATTGCTATTTGCAGATGTTTGGGACATTTCAAGTATTATCAAACTCAGGTTATAAATATTTTGTATGCTTTAAAAATGATTTTTCAAAAATGAGATTTGTATTTTTATTAAAGAAAAATCAGAAGTTGTAGAAAAATTGGCAAGTACTTGAAGAAGAAAAAGTACAAGGACATCCAATCAGAGAATTTTTTAGTGATAATGGCTTAGAATTTAATAATAAGTTAGTTAAAAAGCTTTAATAATATGGGTAAGACAAAGGTTAACGCTCCATATACTCCACAACAAAATAGAGTGAAAAAAGAAAATAGACGCTAGTTTGAGCGGCGCAGTCACTCATGTTTCGAAAGTTAAAATCCACAGACATGCTGGGCAGAATTAATTAACCAAGCGCATATAAAATAAATAGACTGGAAAATCCATCAGTGAAGGGAAAACACCTTTTGAAATCTGGTATGATAGAAAAATCCCAGAATCAAGCATCTACGTGTAATCGGAACAGCATGCAGTGGGTGGACCAGAATCAGAAAAGAAGAAAAGTTAGACCCAAAAGCAAAAATCAGTTGTGTTAATTTATGATGGAAGATGAAATATCAGAATATATGATCAATGCAAATTAATTCTGTTTTAGATGCAGAATGTAGTATTGAAAGAGAAGAACTTTCAACTCCAATATCAGATGGATAGAAACAGAAAAAGAAAATAAAAGAAAGAATCAAAATAGAGAAAATACAGAAAACTGATGACAGTACACTATAATTAGGGTTAAACTCGGATTCACATACAGAACAGTAATCTGATCAGAATAGAATCTGGTACACGAGAATAGAATCTGATCAGAAATAGAATCTGATCAAAAGAAGAAGAAAACAGAACTAGATAGTACACAAAAACAATTAAGAGACACATCAATAATTAAAAAGCCTATCAAGGTTCGAGATACAGTACTTATCATTATTAGAATATATGAAGAACTGACAATATTAAAAGAAGCTATGCGATAGCATAAGAAAAAATGTGCGTAATTCAATGAAAAAATGAAATGAATCATTGAAGAAAACAGACCGAGGAATTTGATTTGAGATACCACCAGAAGAAACCAATGAAAACAAATGGGATTTTATAAAATTAAAATGAATCCAGATGGTACAGTTGACAAATATAAAGCAAAGATCGTCGCAAAAGGTTATAGTCAAGAAAAGGAATTGAACTCATGAGCAATAAACATTCAGTCCATTAGGCAAAAAGAGACTTGTAAACTTTAATAGCTGTAGCACTAAAGAATAATTGTACCTTAATACAAATTATGTATCATAACAGCATTCCTTTATGGAAAATTTATCAGAAAGAAAATATATATGAAACACCAAAGTTTTGAGCATTGACAGAAAAGTATGCAAAGATTAAACGCAGTTGTATGCTCAAGCAAGCACCAAGCTGGAATGAAACTGGAAAAAACTTTTTTTCAAAACTTAATTTTGGTAAAGTACAGCTGACCCTATGTCTTCTAATAATGAATCAGAATGGAAATAAAATCACATACTCTGCATTATATGTTGATGATGGACTAGTTGCATCAACAAGTCAAGCAGAATTGCAGAAAAATTTTAGAAGAATTAAAAAAGGAATTCAAAATAACATATAAACCTGCAACATATTTTAGATTGAAATGAATCAAAATGATGGTTCAAGAAAAGTGGTCAGTCATGATTATACTAAAAGATACTAAAGGAACTTTGGTATAGGAAAATTCGCAAGCAGTTCAACACCAATTTATAAAAAGGAAATGTACACATGACAATGACAGGAGAGTTTCCCTTACACATCAAGCAAAGGAGCTCTTTATATTCTATGCAACAGCAACAAGATCCAGATATTGCATTTGCTAAAATATCTCCAAAGATGAAGAAAAATCCATCAATAAAGAATGATTACAAAATTAAAGAGTGTTCAGATACTTGAAGGGTACACAAAGAAAGGTATCATTTATAAATGTGATTCTGAACAAGATCATCTGGAAGGGTAAGTGATGCAGATCATTGGGGACTTAAGAACAGGGCATTCAACAACTGAAATTGTTTGTTTATATTCTGGAGGAGCAATTTCATGGAGTAGTTCAAAAGCAAGTTCAGTTGCATTTCAACAACAGAAGCTGAAATATCGGCACAATGAACAACAAAAAGAAATTGTTTGGCTTATCAAACTATTGGAGAAATACAAAGTCTTCCAAGAAACCACTCTTGATTGCAATGAAGCAAGCTATAAACTCAGTAAATCCAGAATTTCACAAAAGGACCAAAGATATAAAAGTAAACGCCATTCTTCATTAGAGGAAAAAAGTCAATGAATGATGAATAGAAGTACTCAAGAATTAGCAGGTGAGAATCAACTGCAGATGACTCACACAGCTTAACATCAACCAAGTTAATGATTGCTGAACGGAAAAATTGGAATGAACTAACCAACGTTGCAGAATAAACAATAATAGAGATAAGATATAATAAAGTTAGAACAGATTAAAAAAAAAGTCCAGCCAAATTTTTTTTTTCTTTTCCAGTAGAAAGAAATTTGGCAAAATGGCCATATTTTGCTATCGTTTCAAAAACTGATTCATTTCTGCTACACATAGTCTGGAGAATCTCGATGTAAATAAACACGCATGGTACATATAGGTTATTTTCTAGCTTAAATATCCATGTATTCTACGTTTATTATCATAATGTAGTTGTTACCAGTAGATACAGACATACTTTAACAAGATAAAGGACAATATTTAAATTATAAACTAATCTATTTCAAGCATAACTTATGTATTATCAAAACAAAAATTAGAATTTTAAAGACTGGTACGTTAATTATTAATTGTTTTCAAGCGATTATGTTGATTTATTTTTAACTACTAAATAATGAAAGTTTCTAAATTTCTAGAATGTTTTACATTTTTTTTAAAAAGAATTATTACGTTATTTACTAGTACGTTAAAACTATTACTTAGTTGTTCAATATACTATATTTTGAGGTTATTTTTACTAATATAAATGAAATTGGAATTTACTGTCTTTTATTGTTTTACATTTTTTTAAAGTAATATTAAGTTATTTATAGTACGTAAACTAGTTACCATTTTCTAAGAATATTTTGATTAATTTTACTACATAAATGAAATTAAATTTACCATTTATTCTAGAATTCTAGAATTTTTTATTATTATTTAAAGTAATTATTAAGTTATTTACTAGTACGTTAAACTATTACTTATTGTTCAATATACTATATTTTGAGGTTTCTTTACTACATAATTTTGAAATGAATATACCATTCTAGAGGTTATTCTAAAACAAAATTTGGAGAAACACTATAAATTTAAGTTAAAAATACCATTTTTCTTGATGTTAATTTTTATCTTGAAGTATATCTTACTACAGAAATTTAGTAATGACAGAAAACTATTTGAGAATTAACTATTTTCAAAGTAAATTTATGCGAAATGTAGTATGCATATTACGTCATATTTATTTACTAAAAGATTGTAAACTAAACCATTCTATGAAAGTAATTTCTTGTAAATTAGTACTCTTACATAACAGAATTTGTATAATATACATAAAAACTAGTTGGTATAATTAACATTTTTTTAAAATTACAATATGTATATTTTATTAAATAACTACAAACTAGTAGAATGTAACAACCAAATATATATATTTATATTACATTATACTAGTCTTAGTATTCATAACATACAATTATGTGCAAATATTACTTTGGAAAAGTGTTAATTATACACATAGTTTTAGTATATACTAAAAATCCTTTGGTAAGATTAACTATACATTTACAAAAAGTGACTTCACGAAATGGTATATTTTACATATATTTTAGGTTTTTTATAAAAAAAAAAATAATAACTATTTTTTTTTTTTCCATTATATCCACAGATAAAATTCAATAATTATTTGAGAAAAATAAGAATACTACAGGTAGTTATATACTTTCTTACAAATTCTACAGGAAGTAAATACAAACTTAAAAACAAATTACATCAAGAAATGTTATGTTTTAATATTATGAAAACATACCACCCCCCCTTTCTTATGTAATAAATTTTAAAATTTTAGTTAGTCTAATATTTGTGCAATAAACGCAAAAAATATTTGTACAATTTATTATTTTTACTTGTAAAGTTAGAATGTACAAAAAAATATATTATTCAACATTATATTGAAATGGAAGTGTAAGTTAAGCGTTAAACTTCTACAACTGAGCAAACACACTTTTATAAAGAATAAATAATGAAATAATTTAGCACGATCGCGGCAACGTCTAAGAGCATAAGAATTTCTATCTACAGGGAATCGATGGACAAACAAAAAGTTCCTTGATTCTGAGCTATGCTGTACTTTCATAGAATGAAAGAGAACTATAACAAATAGATCTCAGTTTCACAGTGCTCTAAAATAAACAAATTAACCAGAAAAAAAAACAAAAAAATAAAATATAATAAAAATTACATTAAAAAAATAATATAAAGAAATCACAATAACTAATAATAAATTAGAAATAAATAAGTATAATAAAACACTTATCCTTACATGTTCCAAATTCTGAATAACGAGGTTCATGAAATCTATATAAATGACAAATATACCACGTAATATGTTTTGATTAATACTTCAAAAATTAGAGCTAATATATATATTTTAAGGTCATATTCATATTCACAAACAGATAAATTTCCTATATCAAATGCTTCTACTCAAATGCCGAAATGATGAATATCTAATAGGCGGCCAATTGTTTAATACAATGGAGAATAAATGAGTCATAATGTGCTTTGCGTATAGTTTCAGATTGTTGAAACAACATATTAGGAAAATTAGCAGATGGTGATTATTTGTAAATACTAAACCAATCACAAAACAATACGCTACTGCTCTTTAAATCCAATTTTAATCATAGACTAAAAAAGTCGATAGGATAGCTGTAAGTAACAACTGCTGGAAAATGCGTATTCACCAAGTAATAAAAAACTGAAGCATCTTAATCAGTGCCATACTTTCATGTTACTCAGAAACATCGCATTATTGATGCATGATATCTAGAGGACGTTCGAGATTGTCACTAGAGAATATTTATGATACTAAAGGTATGTCGCCGCAAGTTGCTTTCGATTAGAGATATTAAATAATCGTATTCACAGCTTCATTTATTCTGCTTCAGAAATTAGTAGTAAGCCTTCTATAAACGTCTAACTGAATTAAGTGATCTTCAGATATAACGGGCATTATAATGTCAAGAATGTCCAACAGAAAAAGATATAATACCCAGTATTTGTCATTCTCAGGAATGAAGTCCCCAATTAAGAGTGGAAGATTTCAAGCCAAGCATCTCATCTGAGACGCACTTTGCCCCAATGTAAATTTACCAAGTTAGAACTATTTGCTTATATAAATATATTAAAATAAAAAGTATGTACTGAATCATTCTATTATATCGATTATATAATATATTATAAATATATAATATATATATATTATACTATATAGTATATATAATATATTAAAAGTATATGTAATATATATATATATATATATATATATATAATATATATATATATATAATATATATTATATATTTAAATATATATATATATATATATATATATATAATAAATATAATATATATATATAATATATATATATATATATATATATTATATATATTATAAAAACAGAATTTTTTTAAATGCAAATTCTTTTAATTATAAAAAACATGAAAAAAATCTACTTACGATACCAAAAGCAAAAAACACTTATTTAAACTACAAATTGCAGACAAAAGAAATAAATAAGATATTATAGAAATGACCTTGCCTTATAAAATAATTACTCCATTGAAATAGAGATGGTTTTTTGCAGTACACCGGATACTTTAAATCAAGTACAAAATATAATTATACAGTGTGTCAACGTACTTTTGATGTTAGTCTGTAGTATCATATCTATACTTTTATCGCAGCATATAATCTTGACGATTGACGGTTTCAATCTGTTTTCACCGGAGATGCTAACTATGAAAGGTTGACGTCTTTCTTTTTCTTTGTTATTTGAAATAACTTCCTGTAAGTTTGATCCTTCCTGCAAAGGGAATGACCATTATTATAAAAACAGTATAAAATTCAATAATGAAGATACATTATCCGCCTAGCTACATCCAATTTCCTTCAAGGATATACACTAATCAACAAATCAAACATATATTTACAGTGTATCAGTTCATTGAAAAAAAATGGTAAGAGGAATAAAAGACTATTTCATTTATGAATCTGGAGAAAGCATATGACAAGGTTTATCGAGTGGCATTATTGCAGGTAATAGAAACGTATGGCGTGACTGTTAAGTGTGATTGTGAGAAGGTGAATAGAGTTAGATAGTGATGTAGGTGGACAGCGATAAATAAGTTCTTTCTGGAATGGAAGTGCAACAAAAGACCAAATAGAGAGTTACAGGAGGTTCATTAGAAATAAAGAATGAATAGTTAGTTAATATTCAAACTCGACATGTTCCAGCTGCCACATTCTAACTTATCTTCACACCGAGGACTTCTCACTCCATAACCTTACTCTTAATCTATGTTTACTTTCAAACCCCGCATTTTACACCTGCCAAATCTTCTACCAATCCTCTCAAACTCTTCAAATTCACCACACAAAACAAATCATCCGCATATAAGTAGACCCTTCACTCACCTCCATTCTAACACCATTTCTGCCACCCACATCTCTAAAGCTACAAAACCTCAGCAATATACAAGTTGAATAACCAAGGACATAACACAACCCTGTCTCTCCAATATTAAACCAATCACTTTGACACCATTATTCTTACACACGCTCACCATCGCATAATATTTTATTTCATCAGAAGCCTACCGACCATAACCACATATCATAACACCTCCATAGGGTTCCTTATTAATTCTATCATTCGCCTGTTGCAAATCTAAAACCTAAATACAATTAATTACTTCTTTCTTCATTCCTCAATATTTTTCATGTAAAATTGAATCCTATACTATCCTCTACCACTCCTTAAACGCACTTGTTCTTCACCGATCAGTCCTTTAGTCACTCGACGCCTCTTTCGACTAATAATACCAGCATATATCTTCCCTACAACATCAATAAACTAATTCCCATAATCTACAGTTCCCCTTTTCTCCATTACCCTTATACAAGGGTACATTTTGCTTTCCTCCAATCCCTCAGAAACTATACCCTCCATTAGTCACTCGACGAACTCTTTCTACTAAAATACCAGCAATATATCTCCCTACAACACTCAGTAAACTAATTCCCCCAAAATTCTCTACAGTTCCCCTAATTCCTACCCTATATAGAGGTCCCATTTATTGCCTTCATCCCTATCAACTCGAACTATACCTCACATAAACGCCTATTACACAACTATCCAAATCCAATCCACTAATCACTCAATCCTCATATCTCGTTCTGGCATACTTCACCATAATTTACACTCATATCTGAGATTTACCATTCTTAAAACTTCTTTCTCACTCTAACTCCTCCTTGCTAATGAGCCCTCATCCAAAATACCTATCCATTTTCTTGCACCATTCAAAACAACACACATTCATTTATATATATATATAACATTAGTAATATATATATAAATATTATATATATATATATAATATATATATATATATATATATAATATAATATAATAATATATATCTGAAAGATTCAGTGTTCAGTGGACAATCTAGGGTGTGCTAGATGTGAGATTATTAAAGTAGGAGATGAATTAATAGAGATGGTGTGTGTCAAGAAAGGGGTAACGAGAGAATAAATGAAAGTAATTTGAGATGGTTTGGTCATGTGAAAAGGAAGAATGATAGTCGTTGTTAAGCGGATGATAGTGTGAATGTGTTGGGAACCACCGGCTGGGAGACCGAAGAAAAAGTGAGAAGAGTCAGTAAACGAATGTTTGCAGGAGAGAAATGTTGAGTTTGGCAAGACAGAAGAAAGGCATGATAGAAAGAATGCGGTTTGTAAGGATAATGTTGGCCCTGGGCCAGGGGATGAACCCGTACATTGACGATTTACCATAGTGAGATAGTCGCGGTCCCGTGAAGCTCTAGGTATTTTCTGATTGCGACAAGTCTTACTAACTTAATTACAGAGGGGCCGTTTTTTAAGCTGGGCTTTCTTCGACTTTTGTCATATTTCCTTACTTGCTTTTCTTTTCCGATGCAGCTAACGCACCTTCACTCCCAATCTTGAAAAAAAGGTAGATGAAAATATATATATATATATAAATATAATATAAAATATAAAATATATATAAATATATAATATTATATAATATATATATATATATATATAATACATTTAATAATATATAATATATATATATAATATATATAGTATATATATATAAATATAAATATCAACACACTTACAGGAATTTCTTCAATAAATTGAGATTTTGTAATTTCTGATGATGGACGAATTGAAACTTTTTTACTTCCTTTTTGAATGACTACGTTTTCCTGTGCAAACTTTAAAGCAACAGCAAAAGGGCGTACTTTTCTCGTTTCGAAAGTGATATTCGTGCTTATAATTTTTTCCATATTTTCCAGGTAACAGATGAATAATATTTGTAAGTTTTATACAAGATGCATACTTTGCGAATGTATTTTTATCTGGGTTGTCAGCGAATTATTATACTGGATTGTTAGAACATAATCATTTACATGAAGTTTCATATGATCGATACCTGGAGTCATTTCAGAAAATTAATTTGCTTCAGATTTGCAAACATCTTCAATAGCAGCATCACGTTTAAGTAGGAGTTTGACTCCTCAT
>JABUQX010000885.1:0-10000 GCA_015478945.1 Trachelipus rathkii
CAGTAATGCTTCGTTCGTCTCAATTTGGGTGTTTAACCGTTTTCGCATTTATCGTAGAAGCGCTTTCAGGAGAGAGGTGATGGATGTATTTAGAAATGACAAATTTGATTCGCTCGCTGTGACTGAAACAAAAATGAAGGAAACGGTGAAAATGAGTTGTGTGTTTTGAAATGTGTGCGTGCTGATGTGGAAAGAAATGAGAGGGAGAGAAGAAGTTGCAATTCTGATGAGTGATTTGTGGTACAGAGCTATGGTAGATTTTGTGTGTGTGAGTACTAGAATCCAAATGGTTAAATTTAAGATTGAAAAGGTCAATGTATGTGTGGTTGTGATACATGGTCCATCTGAGGGTAATGTTGAAGAGAGTGCGATTTTCTGGGATAATATGAATGATGTTTTTGATGGGGTGAGTAGGAGCTTCAGATTGATTGTGTAGGGTGACCTAAATGGTTGGATAGGTGTTCAAAAAGGGAATGGTATAACAGGTGGTTTTGGGTGTCGGGAGAAATTGAGAATGGTAAGAAGGTGATTGATTTCTGTGAGAAGAGAGGTATGTGTTTAAGTAATACTTTCTTTAAACACAAGAGATTTCATAAGTACACTAGAGTTGGTGTAGGGACAGATGGTATCGAAGTGAAAAGTATGATTGATTTTGTGTAGTGAGGAAGGAGATGTTATAGTATGTGTTGCATGTTAAATCAGTGAGGGGGTTAGGAATGGGATTATCGGATCATTCTGTTGTTTCATGCAAAATTAAGTTAGTGGGGGCTTGGATGGAGAGGAAGGTGATAAGGAAGGAAATGGGTAGAATTAAGAAAGAGAAGTTAAGTGAACAAGGTAATATGGTTAAGTATTTAAGAGAGCTCGCAAGTAAATCAGTTGAATGTAAACAAATTGAAACTGAACAAATCTGGGAGCAAAGGAAGGAAGCAATTGTTAGCAGTGCAAAGGAAGTATGTGGATGTGCTAAAGTAGGAAGTAAGAATGTTAATAGTGAGTGGTGGAATGAAGAGGTGATACAAGCGGTTAAAAGTAAAAAAGAAGCGTGGTTGAATGTACTAAAAGCCAATGATGAAGTTTCAAAAGAAAGATGCTTGGAATTATATAAGGAGGAAAAAAGAAATACTAAAAGGTGCATAAGTAGGAGGAAAAAGAAAGAGGTAAATGACCAGTTTGGAATGATTATGAATGGGGACTTTCAAGGGAATAGGAAGCTCTTCTGGAAGGAAGCGCGAAAGGTTAAGAAGGAAAATAAGGGGAATCTGCTTAGAATAATGAAATGGATGTGAGGGGAGTGTGGAAGGAAAACTTCGAAAATCTGTATAACATTGGTAGTAACGAAGAGGTGATAGTGAAAGAAGGAATAGATATTTTGGGGATGAGGTCATTAGTAAGGAGGAGGCAATGGGTAGAGTGACAAAGTTGAAGAATGGTAAATCTGTAGGTATAGATGAAATTACTGGTGAAATGATCAAGAACGGATGTTAGATGGTGATTGATTGGATTTGCAAGTTGTGTAACAAAGCGTTTATGGAGGGTATAGTTCCGAGGGATTGGAGGAGAGCAGAAAAAGTACCCTTATATAAGGGTAAGGAAGATAATGGGAACTGTAGGAATAATAGTGGAATTGTTTACTGAGTGTTGTAGGAAGATATGCTGGTATTTCGGTCGAAGAGTGGGTCCAGTGACTGAAGGACTGATTGGTGAAGAACAAGGTGCGTTTAGGAGTGGTAGAGGATGTGTGGATCAAATCTTTACATTGAAACAAATGATTGAGAAAATGAGAGAAGAATAAATTGTATTTAGTAGATTTTATTGATTTGCAACAGGCGTATGATAGGATTAATAGGGAAGCTCTATGACAGGTGTTAGTGATATATGGTATTGGTGGTAGGCTTCTAAATGGAACAAAAGTATGTATGACGATAGTGAAGCGTAAGAATAAATGGTGTCGTAAGTGATTGGTTTAATAATAATAGCGGAGTTTGGCAGGGATGTGTTATGTCTCCTTGGTTATTCAATTTTATATGGATGGGGTTGTGAAAGAATTAGAGGTGGGAGTGGAGGGAGATGGTGTTAGAATGATGGACAATGGAAGAGAGTGGAGGGTGCCCTACCTATTATATGCTGATGATTTGGTTTTGTGTGGCGAATCTGAAGAGAGTTTGAAAGGATTGGTAGAGAGATTTGGACTGATGTCATCATCTAGTAGAAAGAATCGCCTCCTTTAGGTGGTCATTGCTCGGTTGCATCTGGGTCTTACCAACCTCATCCATGGATATCTTAAGACTTCGGGGGGGGATCCCCCGACCTGCAAATTTTCTCCTTAAATTGTTCTCTTACAGTCGTTCATATCGTCGTGGGTCGTGGGTTGCAAGGCCATCTCGACCCTTTGACCCTTTGAAGTAGGTTCTTTCCTGATGTGCTCACTATACCTCTCCAACATCGCCTTCCACTATTTTATGTGAATCTTCTCATTTTCGTAGTGATCACATTTTTGCCTTCCTGTTGGAACGGAACATCTTTTATAAGATCTAACCTTCTCAGCTCTATTCATATTTCGTTTCGTTAGGGACTTCCCTTGTAGCTAGTATACTGAAACGGTATAGCCACATTCCTGTTTGCTGTGGAGTTCCCTGTACATCCACTCAAAAAATTATTATTATTATTATTATTATTATTATTATTATTATTATTATTATTATTATTATTATTATTATTATTATTATTATTATTATTATTATTATTACATTGGCCAACAAAGATTTTGCGGCAAAACATTTGAAGGTCATTTTATAGGTAACTTGTTGCTCTGATTCCGAATATGACCTCCGTTTTCCTAGATTGGCTCTAGTTTTTGAGATACAGGGTGGTCACAAAAATACATTAATAACAACAATTTATGTTAGGTTGTAACGTAATTCACAAAAAAAACACGAAAGATATATATCAAATTGTTAATAAGTAAGTACATAAAATGCTAATTTAATAGGTCAAAACATTCAATTCAGTACAATGAAATCACAATTAATGCATTACAAATCGCTGTCTATATGATTATCTTCTGTGTGCAGAATGTGAACAATCACGTTGAAGGCTCCAACAATAGTCTGCCATCATGTGTGTATCCCATCTTCCTTGGTATCTTTCTTCCATCACCTTGATATCTTGATGGAACCTCTCACCTTGTTCCTCACTATAACATCCTAGATTATCCGGAAACCGATCTAAGAGTGAACTTTTATGCTCATATTAGCATTCAAATTTTTGAAGTCTGAAAGCATTTTCTGTACGAGTTCTACATAGTTGGCAGATTTATGGTTGCCCAAAAAGATCTGAACAACCAAGACAAAACTTTTCCAGGCAGATGCTTCAATATCAGTCATGGAATTTATGAAATTGTCATCCTTGATGATTTGGCGAATTTGAGGGCCGCTAAAGATTCCAGCTTTGAGTTTCTCCATACTCAACCCTTAAAAAAATCTGCAAATATATTTGAAACATTCACCATCTTTGTCTAGGGCCTTAACAAATTGCTTCATCAGTCCTAGTTTGATGTGGAGTGGTGGGAAAATAAGTTTTTCCCCTGTCAACCAGTGGTTCGTTAATGATATTTGATGATGCACCTACAGTCATATTTTCCCTAGCAGGCCATACAACTTTTTCCCAGTGGTCTTCTTTAGCCCTACTATCCCACAAGCATATGAAACAAGGGTACTTAATATATCTGCTTTGCTGCCCAAGTAAGATGTTGACCATCTTCAAATCAACGCATATAGACCACTGGTGTTCATTATATCTAAGCTTCTTTTAGATCTATTCTATCTTTCATGATATCTTTTCAGTTTTTGTTGGTGACCTATTGAATTAGTCATAACTATTGCCCATTGTGCCAATAAAACACATAAACTTCTAGTTGAACTATCCATAAACAATCGCCAATCTTCTGGTCGATATTTAGGTAACCCCATTTGGAGTAGTCCAGGGATGTTCCTACAGTATACTAGGTCTTCTTCTTCAATGAAATATGGAAGAAGTACTACCTCTCTTGTCCGAAAAAAAGTTATTTTACATTCGGCCTTGAGACAGTTCTTTCTTAGTCTACATGCTAAAAGCTCAGAATCTTGCTTAGAGAGACTTAACTCGTACTAAATCATTGATCTCTTCCTGGGAGAACTGTTGCTGTGTAGAATTACTTTCTTAATATTCACTACCACTATCTGCACGTGCGCACACCAAATCCTGGATATCTTCTTCATCAGACAATGCTAGGTCTGGGAGTGTAGTGAACACTGGGATGGGGATATCGTCGGAGTGTGGTAGAGGTCGCCTTGCTGATTCCAAATCCGGATACTCAAATTTACGTTTCTAACGATTGATACCTTTTACATTAACCAAACAAAAATAAGCAGTCACTATGGTGATTCTTTGGCTCCCACCATATTCCATAGGCACACCAAATTTTAAACCTTTTCTTCGTCATTTTCCCACTGACGTAGATTTCGACACACGTTTTACAGACCATATGAGGCCCAAGACTTATCTTGGTCTCGGAGTTCATTCCAAAGTATGCCAGATATGCTTGCTTCACAAAGTTAGTAATATTTCTTCTTTGGTTCTCCTGGCAACATTCACCACAGATGTAGCAGAATACATTGGGGTTATTCAAACAGGCTCTTCGTGAAGTACTCATAGTGTTCTGAAAATAGAAAAAAATAAAGTATGTATAAAGGTAAGCCCCTTAAAAAGAAATAAAACGATATTACTGTAAAATATGCATTAAAAAAGATATTTGTATAAGAGTAAATCTGGAACACCCTGTATCTCAAGAACTAGAGCCAATCTTGGAAAACTAATGTCATTTCTGAAATCAGCACACCCGATATACTATAAATTCGATAAAATATCCTTGGCAGCAAAAAAATTTTTTGTTGGCCAGTTTTATTATTATCATCATTATTATTATTATTATTATTATTATTATTATTATTATTATTATTATTATTATTATTATTATTATTATTATTATTATTATTATTATTATTATTATTATTATTATTATTATCCCCCCATAACGTAGCCCACCTTGTCGTGGTAAGGGGGCTCAGAGACCTTTTTCGAATGGTATCTGTGAAGAATTACGGTACATTATTGTTTTTGGTTGATTTACCCCCTTCTTTTTGTGGCTGCCCTACCTTCCAATTATGTTCTATAGTATATTTTTATTGTTATTCTTCTAATTATTATAATTTTTATTATTATTATAATTTTTATTATTTTTATTATTATTATTATTATTATTATTATTATTATTATTATTATTATTATTATTATTATTATTATTATTATTATTAAGAAACATAAGGAATCAAAAATTTTGATTTCGGGGAGTTGAACCCCCTCACCCCTGTCTACAGACTTCTATATATATATATATATATATATATATATATATATATATATATATATATATATATATATATATATATATATATATATATATATATATAGAGAGAATTTTTTTTATAGAGAGAGAGAGAGAGAGAGAGAGAGAGAGAGAGAGAGAGAGAGAGAGAGAGAGAGAGAGAGAGAGAGAGAGAGAGAGAGAGAGAGAGAGAGAGAGAGAGAGAGAGAGAGAGAGAGAGAGAGAGAGAGAGAGAGAGAGAGAGAGAGAGAGAGAGAGAGAGAGAGAGAGAGAGAGAGAGAGAGAGAGAGAGAGAGAGAGAGAGAGAGAGAGAGAGAGAGAGAGAGAGAGAGAGAGAGAGAGAGAGAGAGAGAGAGAGAGAGAGAGAGAGAGAGAGAGAGAGAGAGAGAGAGAGAGATTTTTAAAATATACTTTTTCAATTAATCATCGGCATCGTCATCTTCACCGTCAAAATTTACTATAATCGTCATCGTCAAAATTTCATCAACGTCCCATCACTAGTTCCCTCCCATGTGGGTGTTCCTGGAAACGTACGGGCCGATGGGAAGGCCAAACAGGCAACTACGCACGGGGTGTCGAGCGCTCAATACCTTCCTCCTGCTGTATCCCTGGGCCATTTCCCTGCTGCAGATTTCTCCATCTCAATACGTCGGGGTTTTCTCTCTCTAGCTGGAAAGCATGTTGGACGGAGGACGCTCGTGGCGCCAAACTACGGAACGTCAAACCCGTCATTGACCGGTGGTCTTCATCTAGTATAAGGAGTCTCCTGGAGGTGGTGAAAAACTCGATTGCGTCTGAGTCATACCAATCTCACCTATGGATTTCTTATGTCGCAGGGGGATCCCCGGCCTGCCCATTTTGCTCCTCCAATTGTCCTCTCACAGTCGTTAATCTCTTTATGGGTTGCGAGGCCATCTCGACCCCTAGATACAAGCCCTTCCTCTTCAGTACAGCCTTCAGCACATCTTATCCGAATCATCTCACTTTCGTAATGATCGAGTTTTTTGTATTTCTATTGGAACTGAACATGTATAAGGTCTAACCATCTCAGCCTTGTTCATATTTCGTTCAGTTACTGATTTTTCCTGTCGTTAGTTTACTAACACGGTATAGCCGCATTCTTGTGTGCTGTGGAGGTCCCGGTACATCCACTCAAAAAGAAAATTATTATTATTATTATTATTATTATTATTATTATTATTATTATTATTATTATTATTATTATTATTATTATTATTATTATTATTATTATTATTATTATTATTATTATTATTATTATTATTATTATTATTATTATTATTATTATTATTATTATTATTATTATTATTATTATTATTATTATTATAGGTAAAGCAGACATCGAAAAGTTTATTGCAGAATTTCCCAACATTCTCCCAAATTTAATGGCAATAGATGAAAAACTGAAAACAATACGAAACAAGATCATGAATGAGAAGATGAAAAGAAAAAATATGAAACCTTTTTCCTAAATATTTTAATAAACATAAGCACCTTTACATAATTCATAAAATTATAACAAACTAATTTACTCCAACTGCTACATTGTGCCTTATATAACAATGTAAATTTATATTTGCTAATCAATTCATTAAAGAATTACATGAAATGAAATTTAATTGTAAAATTGTTAGTTGTTTTTCTGAATTTTTTTCCCTTTTTCTCCAATATAATAAAATTAAATCTTATTTATCTATTTCCCATCAGATTTTAAGTTATCCTAATCAAACCGTTAGGTTTATATAATGTAAATTTATATTTGCTAATCAATTCATTAAATAAATTATATGAAATGTAATGAAATTTAATTTACACTGTTATTTAGTTAAGTTTATTTTTTAAATTTAAAGTGTTTTTTTTTTTTAAATTTCTCTTTCTCCAGTATAATAAAATTAAATCGTATTTATCTATCTCTCGTCAAATTCTAAGTTATCCTAATCAAACCGTTCCTGTTGGCTGAGACGTCTTTACCGTTCCTGTTGGCTGAGACGTCTTTCAAAATGAAAGGTTTAATGAAGGGTGGAGTCTTCGGCAAATGGGTGAGTAAGTAATAAAGTCATAGAGAGAAGATTAATGAAAAGTACGAAAAAACTTGGATGGTACAGAACCTGAGGAGCACAATTCTATTAATAGCTTAACGGTAGCTTCTACAGCAGTTGCCATTGAACGACCGGCAAGAAAATCAATTAAACATAGATTCGTAAGAGGGAAGTTTGGAAATCAAAGCCTTGCGGTAGACATTATCGATAGTTTCCTCGTGTCCAGCGCTACAGCAAGGAATTCGCCGAAATGCCAATGAACATAGGACCAATTGCTAAATAAATGGGAAAGAACAGCGCCAATAAAATCCTCATTACGAAAGCTGTACCGCGACCGGAGATAAGATTAGAAGATTTAAGATGTTTCCAAATCTTTCTGTTAGGGATATAATCTAAACTTCGGAGAGTAAGGAGGTTAAAGAGATGAAACGATAGTTAGAGAACTGAGAGATTCCTCTTCGTCAGAGACTGATTGAATGCACGCTTTCAGCAAGAAGGAAAGGTTGAAGCTAATGGGCCTAGACGAAATAGATTACGAAGGTAAGCTGCAAGCTCTGAAGCCCAAGTTTTGAGAACAACATGAGTGTTACCATGAGGACCATACACCTGCTGCATAGTGTCAAGCTCGGAGAGCGAATTCTTTAATATTTTCTTGATATAAGTTAATTTACTATCAAAAACTAGATAATGTCACATAATAAATCGTGTACAAATTATATTTGAATGAGAAAGTTGAGAAAACGTGTTATTAGAGCAATGTTTGTTTACATCAAAAACGCATTCAACCATTCAAGATTCCTACAGCATAAAATTAAGAAACATTATCTTTAATTTTCTCCGAAGAAAGGCAAAGATTGCTGTAGCAAGATCTTGATTCGTGGAACAGTTCGCCTGTAGAATCTTTTAAATTCTTGACCTTAATGAGGGGAGGGCTAAGAAGGAGGAATTGCTCCAAAATCGTCTAAAGTGAAATTTGAAGTAAAGCTTTAAAAGAACAATTTAACTTTAACAGAACTTAAAACCATAATTGTACGTGATATTGGAGTCGAAACCGAAGCTACCGTGTCCATTTTAGTCGCGTACTAAAATTTGACATATGACCCAAGCTGGGAACGTTAATATGGTAATAATAATTTGTTACTCCTATAAGCTGCATATCGAATTAGTACTAATCAGTCTAAAACTGGCTCAACCCTAAACTTTATGAAATTGTTTCTTTTTGGCTAGTAAATTCAGCGTTACATTTATATAATCCAGACACCACTTCAAAAAATTTTTTTTTTAAGCTAACCTCGTCGTCATAAGGGTCATTATATAACAATTGGTTCCAAATTTAACGCTTGAGAGAATTTATTCCAGGTATTGCCATCTGAAACTGAGAGGGTGTTGGGCTAGCTAAGCTTTGGAACTCGTGAAATTTAATGTCAATACTCAATACCACGTAGAGCAATTGTAATAGAAGAAATTTTTTCATCACAATTATTCTGTGAGCACTATAATATCAAATAATCTCACAGAAGTTCTAATACAATATTTGTATTCGGTTCGTAATTTTCAGCGATTCTGAGAAACTTCTTATGCGATTTCAAATAAATATTATTTTCATTTTCTGAGATATTGCAACCATTAGCTTAAGACGGTCAAATTTCGAAATAGTTTCTCAATATCAGGAACACTGAAGAGTTTCTTTCTTTGCATGAAAGACCTTTTATGTGGTGTAATATCATTACTTTGCTTTTTTGGCATGTCCGAAAAGTATGATTTTTAATAAAGACGGCAATTAACGGAAGACGCTTTACTGTAACAAAGGGGAAAGAAACTAATTCGCTTGCATTGTCAATTGAGATACGATTTAGACTCTCAACATCTTCATTGATTTCATTGTTAAAACTAACCTAAAGTTCAAACCTTTTTACTACATTTTCTCATAAAACTCCTCTAAGGATCTGGATGGAGCACAATTAGTTAGGTGACTTTAACATGTCCAGTGACACTAGGGAATGCAATCCTAGAGAGTCCAAAGGACAATTTATCCAATAGAATAAAATTACATTCTGGAGAATTTCTTTTCATACATTTCAAGATTGAAGGCATCTGGTTAATTAATGCAAACGATTGCATACCCTTATTGAATAGTTAGACCGCATTTACAGCTCCAGTTCTCTCATATTGCACTGCTAAGTTTGGTATCCCAGATTCGGAGTGGGGTGCAAAACATACACCGGAAACACTCCTCTATACATCCCCTTAGCCAACCGAGTAGCATATATATATTCTCTCTCTCTCTCTCTCTCTCTCTCTCTCTCTATATATATATATATATATATATATATATATATATATATATATATATATATATATATATATATATATATATATATATATATATATATATATATATATATATATATATATATATATATATATAGGGCCTTAGCAAGAAAATGTTTTTTTTTTGTATGTGACTTTGCTGTGTATTATCAGGAATTTTCAGATAATAGCAGATGCTGTGCGGATA
>JABUQX010000885.1:20000-25112 GCA_015478945.1 Trachelipus rathkii
GGATCAGCACGGAATGCACAGCTCCCTCAAAACTCGGGGACGGAATGCCATCCGGTCCACCCGCCTTCCTAACGGTTTCGTAGATTTCAAGGAGCCCATGCAACCCGATCGAATGTATCACAGGCAAAGGCAATAGGACACCTGAGAGGAGAAGGAGGAGGATGAGGAAATGCCAGAATCGTCCAGGGTTGAGTTAGAGAAAATAGAGGCCGAAGAGATTGGCCTTTTAGTTGGAGAATTAGCAACAGAAACATCAGAGCGAATAAGAGGAGGAAAGACAGATTAACAGAAGTTGTTAGAGATGTTTTTTTGGCAAGAGGCCCGAAAGATTTTGCAGTAGGAGAACCAAGAGGTTAGCGCACTTTTCGTTTAATGAAAGCCCGCTTTGCCTCGTCGAAGAGTATCCCTGCTACGATTTCTAGCAGAAATGGAAATTAGCAGAGTGATAGGAGAACGAGAATTTTTCCATCCCCGATACGCGCAACTGTCCTCTAGCCTGAATGGCCAGAGAACAAGCACGATCGAACCGTGGATTATGAGGAGAAAAAGATTTAATCGAAGAAGGAATGAACCTGCTTCAATCCATCAAACGATTACTGGTCCTAACCTTATCGGCAGAGTCGAAGCGTCACCTAGAGACAAAGCAGTATTTCCAATTCAGTTAGCGTAGACAGGCAACGCAATGCCCCCCAATGGCCCCGATCAAAGTGCAAGAAAAAACGAGTAGGGCAGGATGGAGCTGTTTGAGAAGAAAGTATTAAAATTAGAAGATATAAGGTTGTGTCAGATTTACGATAGGAAGCGAAAAGTGGTGGTATTTTAAGAAGAGAAGGACTAGTGGTGTAACATGGTCAAGTGTGGTTCAAGAATTGGTTTAGGACGATCTCGGATGTGTGGTGGGTTCTTTTAATTAGTTGCTCTCAGATCGTTGAGAACTCCTGAACGATTCGGCCTCCTCTCCCCACCTAAATCGGTATGAGAGGACCCCAACCATACATTCAGTGTTATGTACATTGAAATCCCCTAAATAGAGACCTCAGTATTTGGATGAGAAAGATATAACAATCTCGTGAGAAGTAGTAAGGTAATCAAAAAAGGCGGTGAAGTCTGTTCTGTTTAGGAAGAATCAGTAGCATGATGCAGCAAGTATTATTGTAGTAGAAAGGAAGAAAAGATTTTAAGCCATACAGACATCGAAGTTAAGGAGATTTCAAGATTCACGAGACGTGTTACGGGAGGTGTTTATGTTACATAGGCACATACTCCACTTTAGAGGAAATTATGAAATAAGTTATAGTTGGATATATTAAACGAGTTTAAGGATGAATTTAGCCATCTGGGTCTCAGACAAAAGCAAAAGATTAGGGTTAGAGTTAAGAGAGGTGGTTATTCCACGGATGCAAGTTTGAGTTGCAAGCCCAGGATGTTGGTGAGTCAAATGAAAGCCCGCGCCTGCGCAAAACTGCCATCATACACGCACACACAGTCACAACAACAAAAAAGAGCAACAGATAGAAATAAAAGAGAAACGAGGATAAAGTTATTCGTAAGCTAAAACCTAAATTTAAAACCTGAAAATTTAAAAATACGCTAAAACCTATATTTACAGTAAATATCTAAAATATGAATAATCCAGAAAGTTCAAAAACGCTCGCACACTCTCACACTCTAAAAAATTGAATACAAAAAAGAAAAAAATACATTGATTCAACTAAAAAAGTGGAAGCTAAAAACTGTATAAATTATAATAACGGATATTCAAATACGTAAACGCCAAAAAACTAAGTTAAAAAGAAGTCGAGGAAAAAAATAAAAATAAAAAACATAACCTAGTACTAGCTAAACTACGTATTGCTTTCAACTGCCCAATCCTAAAAACTAACTATAAGTATCTAACATAACTAAAATTAGAACATTAGATTAGAACGGGCAGAAGTGGATCCACTATTCTGGTTTTGGCCACGTGAGTTGGAAAAGTGATGAGCCCGTTTAGGCAGGAGGGAGCCAGATCTCCCACGCTGATATGCGAAGGTGTGTGGAGTGGGAGGGTGGTTGAAAGGTAGGAAGTGCTGAAAAGGTCTATAGTCTTCCGTAAATTTTGGGGCCGCAAATGAACTTCTCAATTTAAAATTTAAATTTTGTCCTGCTGCGATAAATAATTATGTGAATAATACCTTTTCAAAGATCGTTCGGACATTTTCTGTTTGAATGACTGATGTTTTTGGTTTAATTGATTTTTTTTTGGTGGGATATTATGTGAATGATAATTTTTCGATGTAAGTAGGTATGAAGAATATTTCTCTTTACAAATTTACAGTCTATCATTGTTAAAAATATGTTTAATTAGATATTTTTGGTATATATGTTTTAATTTAAAATTGTTAGGCAATATTTAACAATTCGGACATTGATAAATATATCTTCAAATTTACACAGTAAAGGTTGGACTTCAATGAACACATCTTGGACTTTACCCGTGAAAAGGGGCTATTCCAAACACCTTCTAGGGACTTGGAACCCCCCTCAGATGTTTAGCTTTTCTTGCCATCAAGGGAAACATTTGTGTGTCGAGTGCAGATAGTTAAAATTAATAGTGATAGTGATAATAAATAGTTATAATATGTTATTGATGAGATAACGGTGTAGTGTTAGTGTAACGGCAGTCATTTTAAAGTACAATGTAATGTACTTGTGATTATTATTATAGTGCCAATATTTGTAGTGATATGTTTTTATTTTTATGTTTGTGACGTCACATGAAATCGTAATGTATATTTATGTTAATCGGTATATTATATATATTATATATTATATATAATTATATATATATATATAATATATTATATATATATATATATATATATTATACTTCATGACTAATCATATATATAATAAGTAATATATATATATATATATATATATATATATATATATTCTTTTTGGGACTTTTTATTTATTTATTTAAGAGCGCCCGGTAGCTCACTGATGAAGCACAAGCCAAACAAAGCGAGGGTCCCAGGTTCGCAATTGGTCGGGTGGGAGAATGCTATTCTCTCTTTCGGCTTGGCTTAGTTCTGCTCGGACGTTAATCGAATACATCCCCTCCTTGATTAGGGACCTGACCATGAGTGGTGGTGTTATCTGAAGAAAAAAAAAATAAAAAAAAAATTTAAATTTGAAAATGATTTTAAAACACTATGCTAAAATGCTAAACCGAGGTGATTTTTTTTGGCAAAGAGCCAGGTGTACAGTCCATATTATTTTCCTTCATCTTAAACTAATAAACATTGACTTAAGAGAATATCCTTTATTTCCCATCAACTAAAATTCACAAACCTTGGTTTAAATCTGATTGTTCTCATTCTACTTGTTGCAGAGACGCTGCCATCAGGAAGTAACTTCATTTTCAAATTCCAGAATAAATTTCTTCAATTATTTCATCCCTGAATCATTCTAAATTTATTCCCCTTAACAATAAATAAATTTCTGGTATCTGTTCTTCATTCTCTCTTACTGGTACTTTGTGAAAAACAACGACAAACTATTCTTTCTCTTTCCTTCCACTGTTTCTTACAAAGCCTCAGTTCTTACTTACTTTCTGATAAAGCTGAACCGTTTGCTCAATTATTTACCTCCCCACTAAAACTAAAGACTGGAAGTTTAAAACATGTCTACATTATTTGGTTCATCTAAGACTATCAGTTATACGGGTAGAAAGCTACATCATCAAATAAAATTCATTATACATAGACAAAAGGAAGGGAAGCTTTTCAATTGAATTTTTAAAATAACAAGAAAGTCAGTGGCATTGGAGAATATTGAAATCATCCAAAATGACGATTTCAGATAAAAGAGTGTATCCTTAATTTTGGAGTTTAAATAGCTGAATAATTCAGGATATTTAGTGGCGTTTGAGGATACACAATTTGAACAGACGCTATTGAAAAGAACCGAAATATTAAACACTCAAAATTAGAAACAAGAGAATAGACAAAGATGCACATTCCACATATCCGCACAGCATCTGCTATTATCTGAAAATTCCTGATAATACACAGCAAAGTCGCATACAAAAAAAAACATTTTCTTGCTAATGGCCCCTATATATATATCTATATATATATATATATTATAATTATATTATTATATATTATATATATATATATAATATATATATATATATATATATATATATATATACTCAATATATATATATAGTGTTAGAGAGAGAGAGAGAGCAGAGGAAAGAGAGAGGAGAATATATATATGCTACTCGGTTGGCTAAGGGGAATGTATATAGAGGAGTGTTTCCGGTGTATGTTTTGCACCCCACTCCGAATCTGGGATACCAAACTTAGCAGTGCAATATGAGAGAACTGGAGCTGTAAATGCGGTCTAACTATTCAATAAGGGTATGCAATCGTTTGCATTAATTAACCAGATGCCTTCAATCTTGAAATGTATGAAAAGAAATTCTCCAGAATGTAATTTTATTCTATTGGATAAATTGTCCTTTGGACTCTCTAGGATTGCATTCCCTAGTGTCACTGGACATGTTAAAGTCACCTAACTAATTGTGCTCCATCCAGATCCTTAGAGGAGTTTTATGAGAAAATGTAGTAAAAAGGTTTGAACTTTAGGTTAGTTTTAACAATGAAATCAATGAAGATGTTGAGAGTCTAAATCGTATCTCAATTGACAATGCAAGCGAATTAGTTTCTTTCCCCTTTGTTACAGTAAAGCGTCTTCCGTTAATTGCCGTCTTTATTAAAAATCATACTTTTCGGACATGCCAAAAAAGCAAAGTAATGATATTACACCACATAAAATGTCTTTCATGCAAAGAAAGAAACTCTTCAGTGTTCCTGATATTGAGAAACTATTTCGAAATTTGACCGTCTTAAGCTAATGGTTGCAATATCTCAGAAAATGAAAATAATATTTATTTGAAATCGCATAAGAAGTTTCTCAGAATCGCTGAAAATTACGAACCGAATACAAATATTGTATTAGAACTTCTGTGAGATTATTTGATATTATAGTGCTCACAGAATAATTGTGATGAAAAAATTTCTTCTATTACAATTGCTCTACGTGGTATTGAGTATTGAC
>JABUQX010000886.1:0-5000 GCA_015478945.1 Trachelipus rathkii
GGAGAGAATACACACCACCAAGAATACTACCATTTTAAGAAAACCTGATTCGATGACCCTACGGATATGTAAAATCGTCGTTCCTAAGTTTCTATAGACGTACAGAAATTCATTTATCTACTTAGAAACCATTGGCAAGAAAGTATTTATGCAGGTGACCCAGAATGTAAATATACTATGATATCTGAGCGGGAACTTTTTACGTATGTGTTAACTGAAGGTATTACTGAGATACGTAACTATATCATCGATAATGATATAAATGATTGGCATATTTGCAAAGATTTAGAGAATTTTAATATAAAATAATCGTAAACATGATGTGTAAAATGTATGTGGAAGTGTTATATATAATAATATTCCTGTATTATATTTAATGTGAACCTTGTATATATAAAATCATTGTAAATATATTTAACACTCTTGTATATATTTAATTTTAGCCTTATATATATATATATATATATATATATATATATATATATATATATATATATATATATATATATATATATATATATTTATATATTATATATAATATTATATATATATTATAATTATTGTAAGATAATGATTATTAAATTTCTAATTATATAGTAAAGTTTTTATTATCCTTATTTTTACTTTCTTAAATAAATATTTAGCATGTATGTTAAGAGTTTAAATGAACGAAACCCAGGTTCAGGATATGAAAAAACATGTTTTTCATACCTAAAAGCGATAAAATAATTCTCGACCAATCACGTACGAGGTCATATAGAGATAAGGATTACTCCGTCCACTCACAAGAAAGGTAAACATTTCCTTCTTACCTGCTTAAAGGATCTTACCGTTCCAGCATGTTTCAGTTTGAAATATATTTATAAAATAATAATAACATTGATTCTCGATTCTTGTCTATACTGGAATTACCTTTTGACCTAGTATTAGGCTTAAATCAGCCTGGGATACAAAAAGGTTTATCCTAAATTTATACCTAAATTTAGGCCTAACGTAGTTATTGCACCACATTTTACAGAAAAAGGTCAGTTTGAAATATATTTTGACCTGGAATTAGGCCTAAATCGCCCGGGGTACAAAAAGGATTATCCTAAATTTAGACGCTAAGGTAGTATTTCAACACATTTTACAGAGAGAGGTCAGGTCAGTTTCGTATCTGTAAGGAGTGCGGGTTGTTGTGTTTTCTCGTGATGGATTGTCAATGTACATAGATAATAATAATAATAATAAAGAAAATCCGAATTATTTAAAAAACTTTGAAAATTTTAGTTAACATCGAGTGAATAATTTAATGTAAGTGAATAATTGTTATTTTAAATAAGAACTTAGAAAGATTTTAATAAAATACATGTTATGTTAGCAGAGAAGAACTTATTTTGTTATTTTTATACTTATTACATGGCTAAAGATGATGTAAAGCAGTAAGTCAATAGAACATAACGTGGCATAGCTTGATGTAGAGGGGTGCTAGGGGCTGACCTTACTGATTTACTGATTTATTGCTTTAAGGTACGTAAAATATATGTTTTTAATAAAATTTCATAAAATTTTAGTAAAAGTTATTTTAAAACTTGATAGTTATAAAATTTATAAACAAAAAGTATTAACAGTTAATAATAAATTCTTTGTTCAAAGATAATGATTGATTTATTATAGAAGTTTTAAGAAACTTTGAAATAATTTTAGTTATATTTGAATGAGTAATATAAATGTACGTGTTTAATTAAAACATAAAATGTTTTAATAAATTATACGTTATATGTGTAAGTAAATCTGCGTGTGTGTGGGTGTGTGTGTGTGTAAGTAAATCTGTGTGTGAGTGTAAGTAAATCTGTGTGTGTAAGTAAATCTGTGTAAGTAAATCTGTGTGTGTGTAAGTAAATCTGTGTGTGAGTGTAAGTAAATCTGTGTGAGTGTAAGTAAATCTGTGTGTGAGTGTAAGTAAATCTGTGTGAGTGTAAGTAAATCTGTTAGCACAGATCCCTACCAGAGGCTAGGCATCAGTTACAGTTGTATATGGGTAAATGTATAGTGTCATAGTGTATGTGTGTATAAGTGTCATAGTGAATGTGTGTATAAGTGTAAGTGTGTGTGTGTGTGTGTGTGTGTGTGTGTGTGTGTGTGTGTGTGTGTGTGTGTGTGTTCTAAATAATAATAATAACAAAGGCATGAAGTAAATAACACTACGTATAAAAATAAAATAATAAAAATAATAAAATAATAATAAAAATAAATAAAAATAATAATAAAATAAATAAAAAGTATTAAAACAAAATAAAATAAAAAACATAATGTTAATAAATTATGAGCTAAAGTAGTGAAAACATATGAGTTAAAACATGTAAAGCAGAAGTTAAAAGCATAAACATATGAGTTAAAGCAGTCAAACATGAGTTAAAGCAGTAAAGGGCAGGTAAATACAAAAGCATACTAAATCCCCCTTGGGTGCTAGTCACACTCTATTGATTTTACTGATTTTACTGCTTTAAAGGTATGTTAATGTTAATAAATATATGAGTTAAAGCAGTAAAACATATGAGTTAAAGCAGTAAAACAGAAAGTTAAAGCAGTAAAACATGAGTTAAAGCAGTAAAACATGAGTTAAAGCAGTAAAGCAGTAAAACAAAAGCATACTAATCCCCCCTTGGTGCTAGGTCACACCTCTATTGATTTACTGATTTACTGCTTTAAGCTATTTGAATCTATCTCTATATATGGAAGTTAAAGCAGTAAACATATGAGTTAAAGCAGTAAAACATGAGTTAAAGCAGTAAAACATGAGTTAAAGCAGTAAAACATGAGTTAAAGCAGTAAAGCAGTAAAACAAAAGCATACTAATCCCCCCTCGGTGTTAGGTAACACCTCTATTGATTTACTGATTTACTGCTTTAAGGTATGTAATGTTAATGTTTTTAGTAAAATTTCGTACAATTGTAGTAAAATAAAATGATTATATATCAGACACTCTGAATTTTTTTCTTCTTACATACAATTTTTAAAAAATTTATAAATTAAAAAGTATTAAGTAAAAAGTATTAAGTAAAAATAATGTTAATAAATATATGTGTTAAATAATAGGTCTGTAATGAGTTACAGTTTTAGGTTCGCAAAAATGTTTTTAATAAAATGTTTAAGTATGAAATAAAAATGAATGACTCATAGTATATTTGAAAAGAAATTCTTTGAAATGTTTAAGTATGAAATAAAAATGAATGACTCATAGTATATATATTTTTCATTCGGGCGGGAATATTGCGCCTGCGGGCGCACGAGGCGGCGGGGCGGGTCGCGCAAAAATTGCGCCTTGCGGGCGCACGCGGTGGCGGTTACGCGGAAATATTGCGCCTGCGGGCGCACGCGGCGGACGGGAACGCGGCGGGTCGCACCTGCGGGTGCGGGGTTGTCAGCCTTCGAGCGGAGGGCGCATGCGGCGCCCTGGTGGGCAGCTTATGAACTAGGAGAAGACATTAATATTAACTCTGTTCTTTAATGTAAGGTAGAGATGAGCCATCAAAGGTGATTTCATCAAAGATGAATCATCAATATAGATGGTATCAAAGATGACGTCATCAAAGATGACGTCATACAAAGAATGAAGCTTCAAGTTGAGGCATGCAAATGCTGAGGCATTTATGAATGGAGCTTCAGTTGGGGCATCAAAAATTTGCTGAGGCATTTATGGTGGGGTAATCAAAGTTGAGGCGTCAAAGTTGAGGGCATCAAAATATCGAGTGGGTGTGTGTGTGTAAGTAAATATGTGTTGGGTGTGAGTGTAAGTGTATATGGTTTAATGTAAGTGTTATGGAGAATGTAAGCGCTTATAAGTGTCATAGTTCGTGCTATAAGTGTTAGAAAAAAGACTAACTCATTAGTAGGAAAGCATCTAGCAGGTTTGTAATATACACGCAATCGAAATCCTCATAACCTTATACCTAGGGGTAGACACCCATATTAGGTGCTATTCAGGCTCAGGGGAGGCTAGAAAAGGCTTGAAAAGAGTGGCACTCAGTTGGCAACTATGTGGCACTCATTTGGCACTATTTGGCACTCACTTGGCACTCATTGTCGCACTCATTGGCACTCCCTGGCACTCATCTAATACTCATAGAACACTAATAGAACATCAGCTAGATACTTCTTACGGAGATTGGGAACCATCAAAGCCATCAGTTAGCGTGGGTGCCAAATGACCCATGGTAATATGGCGGAGGTCAAGACCGAAATATCCATGATCAAACAAGTTAAGAGTCAAAAAAGGGCTAAGTCCCTAAAGGAAAGGACAAAAAATTACCGTGGGTCAAATTTGACCCATGGTATATGGCGGTTAAAACGAAATAATCACATGGTCAACAAGGTAAGACATCAAAAAACTAGGGCTAAGCACCTAAAGGATGCCCAAAATTACCGTGGGCCAAAAATGACCCGCCCATGGTATATGGCAAGGTTAAGGCCGAAATATCATGGTCAAAAACAAGGTAAAGACATCAAAAATAGGGTTTAAGCCCCTAAAGGGAAGATCAAAAATTACGCGTGGGCAAAAATTGGACGCCATGGAATACCAAAGGGTTGATCGAAAATTAGGGTGGGTCAAAATTGACCCATGGAAGACGCAAAGGGTAGCGCAAAAATTGACCCATGGAAGACCAAAAGGGTAGCCAAAATTACCGTGGGCCAAATTGACCCATGGAAGACCAAGGGTAGGCAAAAATTACCGTGGCGCAAAATTGACCCATGGAAAGATTAGGGGTGGCCTAAAATTACGGTGGGCCAAAATTGACCCATGGAAGACAAAAGGGACAAAAAATTACCGTGGGCCAAAAATGACCCATGGTCGAAATAAATAGGGGCCGTAAATAGGGGGGCAATACGTAACAAGGTTTGCTTACGCAACCGTTGGCGCAACCCTTCTTCGAAGGGTTGCAAAATTACGGTTGCCAAAAAATTAGGGTTGCCAAAACATTTGGGTTCTCAAAAAAATTTTTGGGTTCTCAAAAAAATTT
>JABUQX010000886.1:10000-68845 GCA_015478945.1 Trachelipus rathkii
GAGTTGACACCAATTAAACTTTAATTTTTCAGGTGAGGTTAGGTGGTTTTCACCTTTTTAATAAAAGGCGAGAAAATACCAAGCCCTTTAGGTTATAAGCAGAAGGTTGTCGCAGAGACGCTATGGCTCATCTGGTAGAAACCGAATTCTGAGGTAGACCGGAATTTTCCTGAGGTCCTCGCTTCGAGAAGTTCTCGTCAAGGTTTGAGCATCGGGCAGGCGAACCTACGTTAACACTTGTTCAAAAGTTTCTTTTTCAAGGGGTTCATGTAAAAGAACACTTATGTCCACTGCACTTATCTCTCGATTTGCACACTGCTCTAAATTGCCCCCTCGGAGGCTCGTTTTAGGATGATGTAACCGAGCGGGAGAGTTCATACTACTAAAACTGGAGAGCAGGGGTATCGTGCAACTTGCTCAGGAGCCCTTGGCAGTTTCTGCTGTTAAGGCTGCTGTCCGAACCCCACTTCACCTTCGAAGGGGTGCGGGTGCGACTCGAAGGACTGTTGTGGGCGCATGAACAGTTTCATCGGTTCGCATCGCTATATATATATATAATATATATATATATATATATATATACACATTATATTGAGACATAATATTATTATATATATATAATATATATATATATATATTATAATATAGATATATATATATATATATATGATAATATATCAACATATATATAATATAATAATTATTTTTTTTATAGGTAATTATACATGTTATATATAACATATTATATATATATGATTATGAATACTCTAGACAGCGCCCATATTGAGACCAAATTTCTATGTTCAGGAGTTAATTATGGTTTTTATAAATTGTTTAGTGTTTGTATTCCAGAAGCTTTGACTAGAATTTCTAAAAATATATTTCTGAACTTAAAAATTTAGAGAGATATTGTGTGGTAGTGATATACAGTAGTACCTTATTATTTATATATAATTATATATATATATATAATAATTTTATATAATTAATATATATATAATATATATATATATATGCGCCCGGTGTCTCTGGCAGAAACTATTCACCAAGTGCGGATCACAGGAACGCAACTGGTCGGGTGTGAATGTTGGGCTTGGCTCCGTCCTTCTGGACGTTAATTGAGTGATTAGGGAAGGGTTCTAACACGTGAGCGGTGGTGTTTAATATATATATGTATATATATAAATATATATATATATATATATATAATTATAATATATATATTTGTAATATATATATATATATATATATATATATATATATATATCAAAAAAGGATATTTTTTGACATTTTCCTTTGGTGGAAGACCATCGTATTTAAACGAGAGGACACCCACTATCAGCCATTTTGAACGCACTTTTTTTTTTTTTAAAAGATATTATGCAGCTGGAAACTAACAAGGGTAGGGTTGGCCGACGCACCAGGTGGGGTGCGCAAAATTCCGGTGCTCGGTAAGGCCTACTAACAGGATATTTTATCCTAGTGCTCGATATAATAGTGTTCGGAAGTAGTTTTTTTTTTTAAAAAAAGATTCCAAATTCAAAAATAATTATACTAGTAATAAATATTTTAAAATTTTGTCTTTATAATAGAGATTTTGGATGCAATATATATATATATATATATATATATATATATATATATATATAATATATATATATATATAGAAATATATATATATATATATATATATATATATATATATTGAAGACAAGACATTCTTTCTTTAGGCTATTTTAAAGATGGATATCCTAGTAGCAACGAATATTTTTACTTTTTTTTGTCAAGTTCTTTTGGCTTTATTTAGCCGATTAAAAAAGTACTCTAAGGTTTCACCAAAATGAAAATATTTCTGTGATTGATGTTGCTGGTCAGCACTCTGACATATGAGCCACCGGGCTAACAACGTCTTTGCAGATCTTCGCCTTTAAGCGGACAGACATACGGCGGTCGCACAAAATTCTGGCTGATGATTAGGGTTAGCCAAGCACCAGAATTTTCCGTACCATACCACACCAAGTAATTTTCTTTCGTACCGCACCTGGTGCGTGGGCCAAAACTAAACCAGAGGTACCTGAACTTGGTGACTGTTCTGTTCTTTACCGTCGATACTGATGGTTCCATCTGTCTTGGGCCCACTTTCCATGTGCTCAAGTCTTTTTTTTAAGTTGCAGGCCTAATTCCTCTAAGCGAGTCTTCCACGGCTGCGTTTGTTCTTAAGGGTTGCAGACTCATTTCGTCTGCTAGAAAGATATCGTCGGCGTAGGGAATCGACCAGGGATGAGGTTTCTGAATATTGGCAGTCACCTCATTCATGCAAAGTTCAAACTTCAAACGAGAGGCGAGAGGGCCTGACCCTTGTGAACTCTAACAATATTAAAAGACGACCCTGTTCTTGCTGGCGGCATCGCACTAAACTTGTTTAATTGTGGTCAGGAGCAGTCATAATATCGCATCCTACGTAGCCTCCCGGAGATGCAACATCTCAGGTATTTGCCAGAATAGAGCTAAAATGATGGAACAGTGAGGTTCGATATAAAGTCTATTCAGATAATGAAAGATGAGCTTATTTCAACAGTGAGGATAAGAGGTATATTCTTACCGAGAAGAGGACTTGATACCAGAAGATATGAGGTGCGAGACACTATATATATACTATATATATATATATATATATATATAGTATATATATAATATAAACAAAATTACCTAAAAACCGGCCACACAAAAAGAAGGTCGATAAAAAAAAAAAATTTCGCAGGTTGCTCCATGATACATAAATTGATGTTCTAGGGGGCGAAAATGAACATAAATAGATGCTCTAAGGGTGAAATGAGGGTGGAAGAAAAGATTGAAGTACCCCTAGGAAAGACAAATTTATTTCGTATAAAAAAGGTTTGTGTCCTTAAAAAATCTTGTTTCCATTACGTTTAAGCCGCAGAACATGCTTATTTTCAATACATTTTCAACTGCAATTAATAATGTCACTAACAAACTAAATCCCAAAGCAAGCAATAAAATTTTTTTTATTTTCTTTTGTTTTCATTTCGCCCCTAAAAAGGTTTAATTTTATTTAAACTTTAGGTTGATATACAGTACATTTACTAATTTACAGTATTACAGTGTGGGCGTTGGGTAACTTTGCTATATATATGATATATATATAGTATATATATTATATATATATATAAATATATATATATATAATATATATATATATATATAGTGCCAGCAATCCCGAAGATGGCCAGGCATGTAACTAAGGAAAACTATAACATCTCTGCACGGAAATAAATAGACATTTTTTGATTTCAAGAAAACTCTGAATGAGTAAACTGTACACCACACAAAAATTAATTTTTATTCTCTAATATTTATTAATATAGAAATCGTAAATATTAGTAAAATCTTTCACCTTCGCATTGTACGCTTTGATTGACCGATTTGACCTTGAACGCTGCTGCAATAGTTCTCGAGTTCTCGAGGTGCCAAATACCATTTTTTGTACCGCTTTGGAGAAAATTAATTTTTTTCTTTTTTATATCCTTTTTAAGGGTTTCGAGCTGAGGAAGGGACAGAGGGGGGGACGAAGTCCCCCCCATTCGTCCCCCCCATCGTCCACCTAACCCTGACTATCATCTTCTTGTTTACCCGGAGGTATACGTTAGCTTTAAAAAAAAATCAACATTTGGCACCTTTGTTTGGTCCGTCGGAGTAAGCGAGACGAACATGTTCGATTTCTCAAAAAACTAAATTTTTCAACACATTTAACAAATTAATTTTTTAAAAAAAAACTTTTTTTTTTTACTTTTTTTTTTTAATTTCCGGGGTAAAAATGTCTCCTGACTGACTAATAAAATGATATTTATTTTCGTGTACCTGTTAAAGTTTTTTTAGTTACATGCCTTGCCTTTTCGGGATGCTGACCCATGATATATTATATATATATATATATATATATATATATATATAATATATTATATATATATATATATATCTATAATATATATAATATATATATTATAATATATATATAACATTTTTGGCATTAAAATAAAAATATAAAGAAAAATTAAGCTCGAATATAATGTGTTAACTAGTCTTGATTTCCTTTAGTATCTGAAACCAAAATAGATACGGTACCCCTGTATGTAAGGTACAATACTTTATAGTATTAATGTACCCACGGTATAAAGATTTCAAATATATAGCATTTTAAATATAATTATTATATTTATTTATTTATTCCCATTTATTATTTTACAACTTTCGAAGGTGGCCAGAACGTTTGGCCATAAAGGCGGTGTCTAGCATTCGAAAGTACGACACGAATATACAGACGTAAAATAAACGATTATAATTTATATATATATATATATATATATATATTTATATACTTTGTTATTTGGACACCGAATATATATAAATACAAAAAATATATATATATATATATATCATATATAGTGTTCGATAAACCTATTTATTGAATGGGAAATAATTTTTAATATTTAATGTTCACCCTTATTATTAAATAAATTTTAACTTTTTCTGCCGCCCCCCCACCCCCCCCCCAAATTCATTTTCTGAGGAGTTACTTAACGTACTGTAAATATTACCATTTAATCTTACGACCGGATGTTTTTAAAAATTCAAGATCAGGACTTATATATTCATCAATTCGCCGCGACGAGATGATTGAGTATAATGATTTAATACACTTAAAGATAATTACGAATAAAGCAATAGTATGAATTTATTATTGCGCAGTAAGTTTATCTCGAATCCGCGAAGTAAATCAGTCCAAGTAGAAGGAGAAAGAATGTATCGCCAACCATCCAATAATCATTCCAGAAATTCCATAGAAATTTGCGTTCCAATATTTTTATTTAAAAATATGAAAGACTGATATACTTGGTGCACCTGAGAGAATAAAATACAGACTGACGAGGGCCCGCTGAGAACACCACACCACCGGCAGCAGGGCATCGCAGTGGCGGTAGTTCGTGAGGAATCTAAAGATGGGCAGGATGATAGGGCGTCCTTAAAAAAGCTTATGGAACTATTCATACCACTGCCTAATTGCAGTTATCTGCTAAATTTTTTATGAACAAAAAATCAACAATGTATTTTAACAAAATTGGTAATTGATTGGTTCTTTAAAACGAATGAGCTGAAGAACTTTCCCAAAATACTAAACGAACTAACTATGTCACATTTCAACTGTGAAATGAGACTCATGACGCCTGACGGCGTTTTGTTGCCACTAATAATTTGATTTCACACGTCGTACGCCTGGCAAGAATCTTTATCAAAATTTAGCTCACCTTTGCTTTTTATTTGAACTTTCAAGGCATAAATTATTTTTTTTTTTTTAAATGGCTTACGCATTTATTATTATTATTATTATTATTTATTATTATTATTATTATTATTATTATTATTATTATTATTATTATTATTATTATTATTATTATTATTATTATTATTATTATTATTAATGGCAATTATGCCGATTTCAACGAAACAACTCCGATTTTCTTGAAACTTTCATAAAATGTTTTAATATGACCTTAAATGAATAAAAAAAAAATATATATATATATATATCACAAAATGAGACTGAAACAAGTTACGAAGTCTTCCAACTTAATATTTCAAGCATTTAAAACTACTCTTACTCCCACATGCTTCTTTATTTAAACTTTAAGGCTTATCATGGTGTTGATGCAATATTTAATTAATTTACCATTACTCACTAGTTTGGTGGTTCCAGGGGCGGAGGACCCAAAGAAAAATGTTCGCGTGCCATGTATTTGTATCGGGTGCCGATGGATTTTATTAACTTTGTTCTAAATTAAAACGATTTTATGGAAAAAGTATTTTAAATGCGCAATTTGTGCAGTCTCTAAAATAAGCTTCTTTCATCCTTCACTATCAATGAGAGAATGCATGCCGTGTCCTGCCTTCGTGTTTGGAGAACTGATGTTTGGTTAGCTGCAATGTTACTGCTAAAAGTTCCCGATATGTGAAGCCGGATATAATTGTTATGCGTACTCTTTTTACTCATAATGCAAGGCAGATCAATGCAATGAACGTACAAAGACACTTAATATGGCTACAATAGTCATTATACTAAAATCTTTCAAATTCCCTCTCGCCGTGGTGTCAAGATTGAACCCATTTATGTTACAGCCGCCTTTCTATGAGAAATTTTTAAGCATGGTACTCTAAAAGTTAACGTCCAGGTAAATATCGATTATTTCCGTTGGTTTTCCTTCTCATTCACCTTAAAATTTTGGCTTTTTCGTGCACTGAAACTGTTGATGACTTGATTATGCCTTAATTGTATCTTTGCACAACATGTTCTTTCTTGTACATTATTAAAAATATTTCAAAGATACAAAATTATTATAAAAATGTTCTGGAGTTAACCCGACAATCACAAACATACCATATATTCTATCTAAGTTAATTATATTTTAGCATTTCTAAATTTAATAATAATAGCCTTAAATTACCGAATGTAGCTAGATCGTTTTGCCATAAAGGCTTTGTCTAGCATTCGGCACTATTAAATATATCCCTTTAAACTAACAAACTTTAAATAAATAAAAGGATTTGTTAAGGTTCAAATTTTTCCAAGATTAGCTTGCTAAAAATATATTATACTAGTAAATAGGTATAAACACTTATGAATAAATTATTTAATAACTTCGTAAACTGAAGAATTGAAATTGTTTCGCCTAGACCTATACCGTTAAGTTAATCCAAAACTATTGGTTTAAAATAAAATAAGTGATTATAGTTTAATTTATAGGCCTTATAGTGTGAGTGTGTGAAACTGAGGAATCACAATATTAATTTAGTATTGAGCTATTTTCGATTTTGGAGAATGTTACACGAGGAAACTTTACTAGACACTACTGCTATGGCACCTTATAGTATAGTTACTATCCTATAGTAGCTTTCATATCGGAGAGTGACAGATTAGTCGTCCTAAAATTTGATAAATTTGAATCTTTCGAAGTAATTAATCAAATTTTGAACGTAGCTAAATCGTCTCTGCTTAAAATACAAAGATTAAGACGGTGAAGAAAAGCAAGTTTTCATACAACCTTTGTAAATATTTTAGCAAAGAATTGTTTAAAAGAATTAAACTTTCATACTACTAATAATTTCGAGTCAAGAATAATTTAAGTTAAATTTATTCAATATTGTAGCATAGATAGCAAAACATATAATGAAATATTTTGGGAAAGACTTCGTTCCAACAATTTTTTATTGACACATTTTTGAAGAGTTTAAAATTCACATAAATTTTGGTTAAAAATTATTCTTGGCCGCATTACCAACAACCCAAATGTAGATTAATTCTTCCTATCATTCCTGGGCTCTTGATCTGTAGCTGATTAGTCCAACGATGTCTATTCTTAGAAGAACCCACTAGTCCCAACAATTAGTTTTTAAAGTTTCCTTTTAATTATTAAATATAATAAATAAACATTTTAAATTATATATATATATTATATAATATATATAAAATATAACTATACAAATATATATTATATATATATATATATATATATATATATATATATATATATATATATATAAGCAAAACCACTAAAAATTATGGAAATATCATCGATAACATTAAAAACCTGGAATAAAAAAAAAAAAAAAAACGCAATTAAAACTATATATGAAATAACAAAAGTTTGTTTTTTAAAATCATACATGACAATAAAACGGTGTGCACAATACCAGGAAAACAATTACGAATTGATGTTGAAATCCATCAAATGCTTCTACAATATCATAAATTTATAAAATGTAACTGTACGACAATTCAAATACTATATAATATATATATATATTATTATATATATATTATATATATATATATATATATATTATATTATTTATATAATATATATTATATATATGTCAGCCTCAAGCAACATGCATGTAACTAAAAAGTAGAACAGCTACATGAAAATAATAATTTTGTAATCAGGAGACATTATGGATGATATTAAAAAAAATAACGATTTTAAAATTAAAAATTCTTAAAAATGTTGTAAAATTGTATGATAATTATCGTTTTTGAGAAGTACGGGGATTATTTATTGGACAAAAAGTTGATTTTTTTTAAACTAAACGATACCCCAGGGTAAACCACAAAAGATGGAACGAGTCGGGGTTTCTCGGCCTACCGGGGACGACGAGGGGGACTTCATCCCCCCTCTGTCGGCTCGAACCCCCTAAAAAAACTATAAAAAAAATTAACATTTTCTCCAGAGCATGATAAAAAAAACAATTTTTGGCAACTCTGGCGCTCATTCTGAAAAAACGGAAGCTTACTCAAAGCGAACGCTGCAGGCGACCGTAAGGGGACGCTGCAATAATATTTAAGGTGCTATTTAATAATATTAAAACTAAGAAAGAAGCATTTTTTAAAAGTGTTTACGCATGAATTGCTCGACTAGAGTTCTCAAAATGTGTATTTATTTTCTGTTGATGATTATAAGTTTTTTTTAGATACATGCATGTTGTTTTCTGGAGTGTGGCCATATATATATATATATATATATAATAATATATATATATATTATATAATATTATATATAGTATATATTTATAGTATATATATATATATATATATATATATATATATATATATTTTAAGGGAATCTTTCCTGGGAAATCTTTGGCCACACTCCGTACATTGAAAGGGTTTTTTCACCCGAATGAATTCGAAGGTGTCTGGTAAAATTACCGATAAAATTAAAACTCGTATCACAAGTTTGACACGAATATGGTTTCTTAACCAGAATGAATTACCAATTCGATTAAAATTCTTACGACAAATTGGACGCCAATATGGCTTTTCACCGGTGTATATTCGAATATGATTTTCTAAATACCGTTTTGTCTTAAAACCCTTATAACATACAGAACACTCAAATGGTCTTTCATTCTCACAGGATCTTTGTCTATCTGCTCGATATATAGTATAATTACATTCACTTCCACTCGCATTGATCTCAATATTGGGAATAATAATAATAATAATAATAATAATAATAATAATAATAATAATAATAATAATAATAATAATAATAATAATAATAATAATAATAATAATAATAATATTTATTATTATTATTATTATTATTACTATTATTATTATTATTATTATTAACAATGCTATCATCATTATTATCATATAGGTATCTTCATTCTTACTATTATCATTGCAGATAATATCAATATTATTATTATTATTATATTTCCAGCATCGACTCCTACTAACTCTTAGCAGCGCTAAAGAATTTCTTCCTGCCCTATACAGAGTTTTAAAGGTTTTGTTTCATGCGAAGTTTTCCCATTTGGAGTCGATTTTCCTTTTGATGTTTGAACCGTTGCTAAACTTTTGATAGGCCTACCACCAATTTTACTGTAATTTTTCCTTTCCTAAGGGCGCTTCTCCGAAGCATAGTCCAATTCTTCCAGGTATGCTTCATTGTGTGCGTGTTTTCCCTCTCTGAAATTAATATTCTTCAAATGTATTCTCGCCTGAGACAGGCAATCATATTTAGCCTATACATTTTTTAAGCTAATTATCGTCCAGGTAACTGTTTGTAATTGAAAGAAGTTTAAATATATATATATATATATATATAATATATATACTATTATTATGAAAATTATTATTAACGTATTTAAAATTATATATATAAATATTTATAAATATTAATGTATAATATATACTATATATATATTTATAATAATATTATATTAATATATATTATAGTATACTATATATATATTATATATTTCCTTTAATGTGAAAATTATTATATTATATTTGATTTATGAAAAGTATTTTCAAAAGTTTATGTATAAATTGTTAAAAAGTAAAGTATTTTAGATTTTTGACTAGTTTATTTTTAATGTGGGTCAATTTTGAAGAGTTTCGTAGTTGCTTAAAGGGATAAAATAACCCAAGAATTGAAAACTAGCTTTAAATTAGGTCTAAGTAAAAAAAATTAATCTTCACATGAATAAAGGCACCCGTTCATGAATATAATCTTCCCAAAGTTTTCTATGTTTGCTTGCAAGTCTTCTGAAGATAAGTTTCTTCTTATAGGGGTTTTTCTAGGTTTGCTAGCACGGTCTGTGAAGATAATCTCTAATTGAAAGTTTGCTTGAACACTTTGTAAATATAGTGTTCTTTTTAAAGGAGATTTGTATGCTGATCCTGCGAATATAGTCTTCATTTAAAATGCAGGTTTACTATATCCAAAGAGGAATTACTAGCCAAAACTAACCTTCAAACTGATTGGTGAGACTTGGAAACATGGGTTTTAGATAATTTTGAATTAAAGTCTACTTTAATATATGACATTTGGTAAAAAAAAAACAAAAACACCTCCTCTGATAAAACTCATAACTCGTCATTGGTACAAACATTCATTTTTTAATTCAAATTAGAAAGCATGTTTAAACACCATACACATTTGACAGAAATGTAAGACGGTACAATACAAGTTCTGTAAAAAAGGAATAAACATGTATGAATTCAGCAAATTTGATAAAGTGTCACAGATTGAATGACACTTTATATCAATCCTAAAATGGAGATGTCTTTTTACATACGGGCTGGAATTTAATCGAAACCTCATTATTCTTAAGAATAATTGATAAAATCCAAGAAAAATCTCAATCACAAGTTATTAATATTATTGAAGGTACTATTGATCTGATTCCTACCTTTTCCAGATATTATGATTTGAAACGGATTCATCGTGAAATCACATTAGCTTATGCAACGGATTCATCATGAAGTCACATTAGCTCGTGCTGTGTGTAGTCTTAAAATATAGAACGGGTATTTTATTAAAAAAATTAGAAATCTTTAGTTGTAGCTAAATTAATTAGTTTAGAGCCTAAATATCCAGAAATTACATTGGTTGAAACAACTATTATAATGACAAATTATTACATGAAGCACAAATCCTAACCGAGTTAAAGAAAATAAATTTAAATCATATTAATTTTAAAAGATGTTGGATATAAAACTTGCCAGTCCGTGTCTGAAATGAAAGCAGTCAGACTTAAGCCATGGTTATCATACAATATTCCCCAAACTGGGAAAATTTGATTGTAACGTGCCATTACATGACATTGTATTTGATAAGGCAATGACCCCGGAACAGGAGTCATGGATCCAATGCTTTCATAGCTACAAATTTAGCGGATTCTCGTAGGCCTAACCAAACCTATTCAAATAGGCCTATCTTCTGTAAGCATTATTTTTATGATACGAGCAATACCGATCGTAACCGAAAAGAATCTGGCGGACATTATCTGATCGGGTATGATAAACCATACCATCATTTTGAGGATATAAATTTAAATCATCTCTGGAATGTGGATTTGATTTTGAATATTCAAGTCTTAAAAACAATAACTGACTAAAACAATATATCTCATCTTCTTTAGGAATTCTGTTATATAACTTATTCTATTCATAATTCATTACCTCAGGGTAAGGATGAAGGTATCTACAATTAGAAGAGCAGATCACTCCATTTATGAAACATGAACAACTCAATTCTTGATCCTGATCAGAAATTGCAACTATTTTTTTTTAACTTTCGTAAGCTCCCTTTGGTCAGGTTAAATAAGACCGATCTAGTCATTTAATTAAGCAGTCATATAATTAAGCTTACTATTTTAATTCAAGATTTCATGAGCTATTTTTCTTGAAACGTTTTACCTTCCAATGCGTATGTGTCTGAAGTGACAATGTGGAAACAGGAGTACGTTAGCAAAGCCTTGTTAAATAAAAAAGAAGGGATCACTAGGAAACAAGTCGCAACTCTGTAAGTCCGGTCGGTCTAGCAACAGTTTCAAGCAGCATATATACAATCAAGGATGGGGGGGGGGAGAACTTCTTTGCCGCTAAGGATGTCAGACCTGTATCCAGCAATTTGAACACTATTTACTTGTTGAACTGGATCGGTAAGTTTTAAATTTTTAACAAGCCTACATTATCAAAGTATTTTTCGATATGATGAAATTATATAGAACAAAAAAAAAAACCTTTCTCGAGGGTTGAAAAGGGTTCTATTATATATACGGATTGTTGAAAAGGCTAAAAACACCTTCATAATTTAGATTTTAAACATCTTACTGTTGATCATTCAATACATTTTAAAGATCCAGAAACTGGTGTTCACACTGATACTCTTCAAGGCGGAACATCGTCGAAGGTAAAATATATAAGTTTTTCAGTATTATGACTTACTAGGTACTAAAATTTAAGTTAGGTTAGGTCAGGTTAGGTTACGTGCTTAATTTTTTTAAATTGCAATAATTTTTTTTTAAAAATCAGATGTAAAATACCATTAAAACTAAGGAGGAATAACCATTTATTAGGGTATCTTGCCCAATATATATTTATAAGAAAATTTGAAAGCGATCCATTTATTATATTTATTGGAGCTCTTGGAGAATTTTCTAATATATATATATATATATATATATATATATATATATATATATATATATATATATATATATATATATATATATATATATATATATATATATATATATATATATATATATATATATATATATATATATATTAGTTGGCTTTAAAAATTGATATTTTGTTTTTGTACGCAGATAAAATAGTATTGTAGCGCAATTACATAACAGAAACAATATAATGATTTTTTTCCAAATGTGATTGAAAAATATTAAACTTTACTCTTTATTATATTCTTAATTTTGATTTATACAAAATTATTTTAAAGAAAGTGTTTTTGCAGGTTAGAATTTATATGATTTCTTTATTGTTCTTAATTTTGACTTGAAAATTTAAAGGGTAAAATATTTTAGATTTTTGAATACTTCGTTTTTTTATTTTAACCTGAAAAAAGTTTAGTGTGGGTCAATTTTGAGTTTCTTAGTTAATAAAAGGGATAAACTAACCATGGACTGAAAAATAGCTTTAAATTAGATGAAAGTAAAAAAAAATATTTAATCTTCACTTGAACAAAGGCACCCATTCCTGAAGATAGTCTTCTCATAAAGTTTTCTGTTTGATTGTAGGTCCTCTGAAGATAAGTTTCTTCTTATAGGGGTTTTTCTAGGTTTGATATCACGGTCTGGAAAGACTATCTCTGATTGGAAGTTTGCTTGCAGGCTCTGTGAAGATAGTCTTCTTTTTAAAGGAGATTTGTTTGCTGCTCCTGCGAATATAGTCTTCATTTAAAATGCAGGTTTACTATATCCAAAATGAATTACTAGCCAAAACTAACCTTCAAACTGATCATATTAATTGACGAGACTTGGAAACATAGGTTTTAATTAATTTTGTATTAAAGTCTAGTTTAATATACGACATTTGGTAAAAAATAACACCTCATATGATGAAACTAATAACTCGTCATTGGTACATTCATTCATTTTTTAAACCTCATATTAGAAAGCATGTTTGGTACAAATATTCATTTTTTAACCTTCTATTACAAAGCATATTCAATCACCATACAGATTTGGCAGAAATTTTAAGACGGCACAATACAGCAAGTTCTGTAAAAAAAGGAATAAACACGTATGAATTCAGCAAACTTGATAAAATGTCAAAAATTGAATGACAAATTTTATATTAACCCTAAAATGACATCTTTTTACACAAGGACTAAAATTTAATCGAAACATCATTATTCTTAAGAGTATTTAATAAAATCCAAGAAAAACTTTAATACAAGTTATTAATGGTACTAAAGGTACTATTGATCCGATTCCTACCTTTACTAGATATTGTGGTTTTAAACTGATTCATAATGAAATCACATTAACTTGCAAACTTCAGGAAAAATGATTTTTTTTTTTTGTTTGGAAACGATACATCAACTAATTAGTCAGTTGAAGAAATTAATAAGAAACGTAATAGTAGAGAAAATAAAAAGCTTAGAGACTAAATCAAAAAGAGGGAAAAAAAACTTTTAAGAAGAAAGACTCCTCTACCAAAGAAAATGACATTATCAAATTTGTTATAACGAAGGATAATTCAGCAAATAATGAGGCCCCTTCAAGTAATAATTGAAAAGAGGAAACTTTCAATGCATCCTATCCTCTTTCTTCTAAAAGGAAGAGAAATTCTACTTCCTCTTCTTACCCTACTACTCCTCATACAATTAATTCTCCCTCACCTATTCCTACTTCTTCCTCCTTGAAAGAATGGCATGAATTAAATTTAAGCGCAAGTTCACGAGTGAATCTTGGCTGATTAGCAAATTAAAAATAAAATATAATATTTTTTCCTAAATATTAATTATGACGTTAAACATACAATAGAACTATTTTTTTCTAAGAATTGACAAACTTTTGTTAATAAATATTTAAATTTAAGTATTGACAGAATAATAAAATATTTCCTTGGAACCTCCTTTAATTATTTTATTTTATTCCTTAAAATTAAAGAGAGGGTAGTGTAAATTATGTATTTTTTGTTTCATTTTATTTCTGACTTTCATAAACCAAATAAAGGAAGTTCTTTAAATCACTCTTCATTTTCTGACCATTTTTCTTTTAATTAATTTCAATACATTTTATGAATATTTAGTTATAGAAAAGGTTTTTTTATTTGTTTTATTCAAATTCAGTATTACTTACCTATTTAAACATTTAGTAAGATAATTTAACGCTTAATAGCCTAAAAATGAGTTTGTAAATAATATTGCTTTTCCTACTTAAAAAGTATTAAAATTTAAATTAGTCTCCGCTTGTTATTTAAGAAAAGCCTATTTTATAATAATATTTATCTTTACATCAAATATTCGTCAATGCGATTATATTATTTATTTGGGTTCTTTTGTTCAGTTTTTTTTATTATTTACTATATTTTAATAAAATTATTAATTCACGGAAAGAGCCGCTTTGCTTCCAACCATTATTTTAGTTTCTATTTACAGAATTAAATTAATATATGAAAACATTCTAAATTATATTTAATTATTTAGCATTATTAGTTTGTTATATTAAAGATTATTCAATCTTTATCATTCCGCTAGGTTACTCGTAAAGTAGACAAAAATTGGCCATTATGCCATAAACTACATTTTTTACATTTTGGCTTGTTTATATTTAAAAGTGTTTTAACCAATTATAATTTCTATATAACATCTAAAATAATAACAGTCGCATTTATTCGTAGTTACGCCAATCTGAATATATATATATATATATATATATATATATATATATATATATATATATATATATATATATATATATATATATATATATATATATATATATATATACTATATATATATATATATATATATATATATATATATATATATATATATATATATATATATAAGAACTCTCCGTAGATTCTTTTATTGAAGGTGAGGAAAGTAATTTGATGAAATCTCCCCATAACAATGGTTTGATGATTACAGAAAGGGTTGAGACTAACACAAGCATGTCAGATACTCAACAACTTATTTACCGTTTCAAGAATTCAGTTTACATGCAAGATTTCCTAAAACTCCCAGATTCAAGATTTAGGAGTAAAAACATGAATGAATAAATGAAACTACAACCTTCACTGAACCTATTATTCCAGACGTGCCAAATACACTGAATTTCCGCTACTCCTGTTTTGTATTTGAATGAGATTCCATGCCATCAGATTATTCCTTTAGTCCAAGAAAATCTGTAAAATCGGAGTTATTTGATACTTCTTCAGAGAATGTCGTCACACATTATGATGATGGAAACGTGTCATTTCAAAAAATGTGACATCTATTTTGATGAGGTAAATATGTTCGGAATATCTTTTTTTGTTTGACCTATCAGGTGAATTTGAATTAAAGTTAAAATTTCCGTACTTTCTCTCCCATTAAAGGTAAAGAAATGGTTGAATATTTCTGTTATATATTTCATTGGAGAATAGATTAAACGATAAAGATTCATTCATAGAAATTAGTAATAAAACAGAAATAGATTCTCTTTCAATAAAAGAGGAATTCTGCTTTGAAAAGAGTAAATGTAAAAATTCTGTGATTTATTAAACTGGGAAAACCTGGGAAAACCAAAGCTAAGTCTGATGAATTAAATATACTGAATCTGAGCAAAAGGAAAATGAATTATCCAATAATATACGAATTGGTGACGGAGCATCAAAAGAGAAACCAAGAAAAGTGAATCATACCACCGAGGCGCTTCCATAGAGCAAAAGAGGAGTGAAATAAGTAGTCCAAGTGTTAATCATCTTACACAGAAAAAATCGTCAGCAATTGTAGAAATTATCTTAGAGTTTTGCTATGACTTCACTACAGAACAAAGAAAATAATTATAATACTATTTCCAGATCAATTCACCCTGCAAGACGCAGTAAAACATTAGCTTTAGCAAACTTATGTAAGAAAAACAGAAGCTCCTTTTAAAACGAAAAATAATACCGCTAAAAGGAAAATTACATCTAGGAAGAAGATAAAAGATATGCGAAAAGAGGATATGCGAATTTTGACAACAGAAAATGAATAAATGAAACTACAACCTTCACTGAACCTATTAGTGAAGCTCTCTCTAATGTATTCGAAAGCATCGAAGAAGCTCGGAATCATGCTTACCAGTGGGCTAGCAATCGAATGGCAGCTATTCGAATCGATTTAGAGATGTCAAATGTGAAATATACAGCAATTGAAAGTATTGTTGGAAAATTTTCAACACTTTTGGCCATGCACAAATTAGGAAACAGGTGGCTGGCAGATTGACACAAATTCCTAATGCCATGATCAAAATATATTAGATAAAGAAAGATACTTCAAAGATCGCTATCATAGAGCTGTCACCATTTTGGGCAGAATTAAAGGCAACGCTGGACAAGCCGAAGAAGAATTATTAGAAGTCAACAATATAAATGATGAACTTTTAGGTATGCTCCAGGACATTCCTGAGCCAGTTCTTGGTGAGAACTACAACATTTAAGACATTAACCAGAGCCGCGCTCCTGGTGCTGGTGCTTACCACCTCAAACTGCATAATGCTTGTAGGTCTTTTCAAACTGAATGAAAAGAGCAATAATTAAAGAGACGGCTGATAATATTAAGCAAAACATAAATCTCCCTGCTCTCAACATCATTTTAGAAGAAATCGAAGAGCAAGCTGACGAGCATCATATCCCCGGTTAAATGTAAATTAAACCCATTAATGGGAGTGCCCAATGTTTAGAGCCAGCAGCACCCCATTTTAGTCCCCACCTAAAAATGGACAAAATTCTTAATTTTGCGACAATTTTGATGGTAAAAGAAGCAGTCTGCTGCTTTTTCTGACCTCTGAAACGTCGTTTTCGTGTCTGTAGTCAGTGTTTCAAAATTTTCATTTTTTCAAAACTTATGTTTTTGACATTTTTTAGCTTCAACTAAAACAATTTATTTTGAAATGACTTCAAACTTGAAATATGCATAGATGGGTCCATTACCTACAAAATGCAAGACGTAGTTTTTTGATTTTTTTAAAAAATTTGTGCTCAGCAATGTCGAAATCCAAAACCTACTTTTTTTTTTTGGTTTCCATTGCAGAGCACATTAAAAAAAAAAAAAAAAAATCGAAAAACTACACGTCTTGCATTTTGTAGGTAATGAACCCATCTATGCATATTTCAAATTAATATTTCAAGTTTGAAGTCATTTCGAACTAAAATGTCAAACAGGTTTAAAAAATGGAAACTCTGAAACAATGACTACAGACATAAACAACCGTAAACGACGTTTTAGAGGTAAAAAAAAAAAAAAAAAAAAAACTCTGTTTCTTTTAAGAATTAAGAATTTTATGTCCATTTTTAAGTGGGGGCTAAAATGGGGTGCTGCCGGCTCCAACATTGGACACTCCTTTTATCAATAAGGGTAAGCGGTGGAGATTAACTCCCCCTACGGTCTTTAAGCTACAGTGGTGCTGAACATGGAACAGGAACATGGACTTGAAATATCATATGTGCCATAGCACAATATTCTAAGTATTTAGATAAGAAGTGAGCATAGCAGCAGATAAGGCTGTAATGAATCAAAAATATCTTAAACTTATTTAAGGGATTGAACAATGAATAAGGCAACAATAAATCTATATTACATATGAAAGTTGCTAATCGAGGAAAGGAACGAAAATCTTACGAAGGATATATTAGGAAAACCCGTATTAACGGTAAGTAACCTGTTTAAAGTTTATATTTGTATTCACATCTAGGCCGGCTAAGCGAGGGCACCTTAAGAAATATGTATCGGTTCTTAGTGGAATCGCACATTATTGCTGACGAGAGCAAACTGTTTGAAGACATCCATAGTTTGCTGTGGTATCGGACAGGCATCAGAGTGGTAAGTGATGGAGGGCTCAGTGCTCCTGTCGGCATGGCTGATCGACATGGGGCGATTTCCGGGAGATGAGCCGGGGTTATGGGTGTGGACTTGGACGGGGGCCCGAGGTGAGTCGAGAAGTGGCAGGAGCCGAGTGGACAAGGAATCGGCCTACAGGCTATGATGCGTTGATACCGTATTGTAAAATGCGGGCGGTTTCCTGTGTCGCAATGGGACTGAGGAAGAGTCCAAGCCCTTTTTCTATACCTCAGATAATAGTTTTGAGCGACAGGCACTACTATCTTTCTGGGGAGATTGGATTTCGTGCAGTCGCTATTGCAATGGGGTTAACATATCAAACTTTTGCTATCGACTACTCCACAGCTGATGCTTTTGCGCAGCAGCTATTTATTCCATACACCTAAAACTGTGTCAGGAATGGCAAATACGAAGCAAAAAAAAATATAATTTCTTCTATTTAACATCTAAAATAATAATAATATTCGTATTTATGCATGGTTACGCCAATTTGAGTATATATATATATATATATATATATATATATATATATATATATATATATATATATATATATATATATATATATATATATATATATAAAATTCTTAAGTATCATATCTGTTAATAATATAAAGTGCAGGGGTTAAATTAATTTTATATAATTCGTCGCCGTCAGGAGCAAATCTCGTGAGTCCTTCAGTTAAAACTAAACTTGAAGCCATCAGAGAAAATGCAACATTAGAATTTCAGCAGAATTTTAAAGAATGTGTAAGCATATCGGAACTGGGTATTGAAATTGCTGTACCAAGAATTAACAAGTTCCAAAAACACAGACCAAACATTCCTACTTCCGACCCACAGACTTATTATCGCACAACCATTTTTATACCATTTTTGGAAGATTTAATATCAGCATTAGGAGAGAGGTTTTAAAATCAAAGAAATTATTTCTTCCTTGCAATTTGTCATACCGAACAGATGTAATGTGCCATATGAGAAAATAAAAGATTGTGTAACATTTCACAAAGAAGATCTCGAAAGCCTAATAGAAGATTTAGTAAAAGCAGAATGGGATTTATGAAAGTTGAAATGGAATCACAGCACAGATCGTCCAAAAACAACAATAGACGGACTAGTTTCTTGTTCGCAGTCACAATTTCCAAATATTTACATCTTGTTGCAAATACTGGCAATTTTACACGTGTCTACTGCTTCAGTAGAAGGAAGCTTTTCAACATTAAGACTTCTGAAAACCTATTTGAGAAATACTATTGGAGATGAAAGACTTACAGGACTTGCCCTCCTCTACATACATCGAAATATTGACATAAAAACTGAAGATGTTATCTCTAATTTTGTTCCCTCTCATTCCCGGAGATTAAAGTTAACAATTTAGGTAAGATGATTTTAGTAATTTATATAAATTACCCCCATGTTTTCTTAGAAATTTAATATTTGGTCCTTCTACTTTATATATATATATATATATATATATATATATATATATATATATATATATATATATATATATATATATATATATATATATATATATATACTTATATATATATATATATATATATATATATCTTTATATATATATGGTGTATCGTTAATATTGCGAAAAAAATTAGTATGATATTCCTTGCATAAATATAAGATATGTGTCAATAAACATTTCACCGATAACGCCTCGTTTCCAAGATACAAGGTGATGAAACTTATGTGGGAAATATCTGATATATTCTGATATACTCCATTGCCACATCTCAGCCTTTAATAATGGCACAAATGATATACCATAGGAAGGTTGCCTGCCTGTTATTTGCTAGTTCGTATCTCGCTTCATTTATGCATATACTGGTCCGTGATCGCGTCAAGTTCTGTGTTCAAGTGTTGCTCATATTTTCAAAATGAATTACACAAATAGTGAAACGTGCGATATGCATTTTGTTTACGGTCGTACGAGCGGTAATTCATTAGCCGCCATGCGTCTCTATGAAGAAATGTACCCTAATCGTGTCATCTCGCATCCTACTATGTTTGCACGTTTCCATCAACGTCTCAGAGAAACAGGAAGTTTTATAAAACTTACTAATGGAAACGGGCGACCTTGCAACTCCAGATGTCGAACAGGTTCTCCAAGAACTTGAGGACAGTCCTACAAGTACCAGAAAGATTGCTGCAACACTACATGCAAGTCATTCGACAGTTTTCAGGGTACTGAAAAATCAACTTCTGTACCCTTATCACATCCAACGAGTGCAGGCACTTGTACCAACAGATTTTCCTGCAAGAGTAGCTTTGTGTCGATGGATGCAACAGAAAATTTCAGACAATCCTCACCATTTAGCAGAAACATTGTTCACCGATGAGGCAAATTTTTCCAGAGACGCCATTTCGAACTTCCACAACAATCACATATGGGCTGATGAGAACCCACATGCAATAGTTGAAAGCCGCCATCAACACCAGTTTTCATTAAAAGTATGGGTCGGAATTGTTGGCGACCATTTGATAGGCCCATTCTTTTTACCAGCGAAGCTTACTGGAGACGTTTATCGCCAATTTCTTGAACATGACTTGCCTACACTACTGGAAGACGTCCCATTACAATTAAGATCGAAATTGTATTTCATTCACGACGGCACTCCAGCTCATTTCAGTTTAGTTGCTTGTAACTATTTGAACACTGCATATCCACGCCGTTGGATAGGTCGAGGAGGTACACAACCTTGACCTCCGCGGTCTCCAGACCTAAATGCATTGAATTTCTTCTTGTGGGGTCACCTGAAACATTTGGTTTATACAGCAACAGTTGAAAGTCCCGAAAATTAAGGGCCCGCATAATCGCATTTGTGACACAATTCGGCACACACACGGTATATTTGAACGTGTCCGCCAATCAATGCGTCGCAGAATAGAGGCCTGTATTACCGCTGGGGGTGCTCATTTTCAACATTTGTTATAACCTTAGTGCACCATTGCTTCGTACTATTTCTGTTGTATATTTTCTTCTGTGCAGTAATGTATGTATTCTTATTAAATAAATTGAATGAATTTGTTAATTACCTTCCCAAATTTAGTTTACTGTTTATTGTAACTTAATGTTTAAATAGGTTTCATCACCTTGTATCTTGGAAACGAGGCGTTTTCGGTGAAATGTTTATTAACATCTTATATTTATAAAAGGAATATCATACTGAATTTTTTCGCAATATTAATAATACACACTATATATATATATATATATATATATATATATATATATATATATATATATATATATATATATATATATATATATATATATATATATATATATACAGTTGATTTAATTTTAAATAATAGTTTTAAACCGATTACATCAAAATATTACAAAATGATAATCTAATAAATATATCTATATAAAATAATAAGAATTCGTTTACATAAAAAAAATTATTTGGTCGCCATTTTATTTTCATTTAACTTATTTCGTTTTTTCTTTCTTCTTTTTACAGGAAGGGATCCCATTCCCCGATCATCCATTCCAGACTATTGTAACCAATGTCAGGGATACAGGCAGCCTTTGGATTCGACGAGGTATTCCTGCGTTCCCTTTTGAAAAATTTCAGACTGATGAACACTATGTACGGAGATGGATCATCTTCACTCATGTTAGACCAAGATGCTCCCCGTAAGTTCCGTTGTTAAATTGAAATACTTGTTTATATATATATATATATATATATATATATATATATATATATATATATATATATATATATATATATATATATATATATATATATATATATATACATATATATATATATATATATATATATATATATATATCGCAGCTGAAATCCTTTGTGCTTGCAAGTTACAAGATAACTGGTATCGTTGCGTGTATAAAGGTTCTGCATACAATTTGCCTTTTTTTGTTGGACGTCGGAGGATACCTTAACCTTTCCTTTGATCTATATATATATATATATATATATATATATATATATATATATATATATATATATATATTTATATATATATATATATATATATATATATATATATATATATATATATATATATATATATATATATATATCAAACTTAGAAATCTCCGTAGATTCTTCTATTGAAGGTGAGGAAAGTAATTCGATGAAATCTCCCCATAACAATGGTTTCATAATTACAGAAAAGGCCGAGATTACCACAACCATGTCAGATACTTAATAACTTAGTTACCGTTTCAAGAATTCAGTTTACATGCAAGATTTCCAAGAACTTCGATATTCCAGATTTAGGAGTAAAAAATGAATGAAACTACTACCTTCACTGAACCTATTATTCCAGACGTGCCAAATACACTGAATCTTAGCTACTCCTGTTTTGTATTTGAATGAGATTCCATGCCATCAGATTATTCCTTTAATCCAAGAAAATCTGTAAAATCGGAGTTATTTGATACTTCTTCAGAGAATATCGTCGTCACACATTATGATGATGGAAACGTGTCATTTCAAAAAAGGTGACATCTATTTTGATGAGGTAAATATGTTCGAAATATCTTTTTTTGTTTGACCTATCAGGTGAATTTGAAATAAAGTTAAAATTTCCGGTCTTCCTCTCCCATTAAAGAAAGGTAAAGAAATGGTTGAATATTTGTTATATATTTCATTGGAGAATAGATTAAACGATAAAGATACATTTATAGAAATTAGTAATAAAACAGAAATAGATTCTCTTTCAATAAAAGAGGAATTCTGCTTTGAAAAGAGTAAATGTTAAAATTCTGTGATTTATTAAACTGGGAAAAAAGCCAAGTCTTATGAACTTAAATATACTGAATATGATCAAAAAGAAAATTAATTATAATAATATACAATTGAACCATTATAATTTATATCTGGAAGCAGTATTCTTTATATATTTGGAGAAGAAGAGGAGAAGAGAGAGAGAGAGAGAGAGAGAGAGAGAGAGAGAGAGAGAGAGAGAGAGAGATTTGAGAGAGAGAGAGAGAGAGAGAGAGAGAGAGAGAGAGAGAGAGAGAGAGAGAGAGAGAGAGAGAGAGAGAGAGAGAGAGAGAGAGAGAGAGAAGAGAGAGAGAGAGAGAGAGAGAGAGAGAGAGAGAGAGAGAGAGAGAGAGAGAGAAGAGAAGAAGAGAGAGAGAGAGAAGAGAGAGAGAGAGAGAGAGAAGAGAGAGAGAGAGAGAGAAAGAAAGAGAGGAAGATAAGGGAGAGAAAAAATATAGAGTAACAAAAAGATATAAAATAAAGAGAGAAATTTTTTGAGAAGGTGAGAGAGAGAGAGAGAGAGAGAGAGAGAGAGAGAGAGAGAGAGAGAGAGAGAGAGAGAGAGAGAGAGAGAGAGAGAGAGAGAGAGAGAGAGAGAGAGAGAGTTTGTGTGTGTGTGTGTTGGGAATGCCTGGCACTAAAGGTTGTATTTGACCGAGAATTGCAGAATTGCTTAGAGATATATGGATTTCAAATTTGATTAAGATGTGTGATACGGAAGATGTCCTGTTCGAGTATGGTACCCTCTTCTCGTTTCGGGACTTGTTGCCGTTTCTTCTGTAGAGCACAACACAAAGAGTAAAAGAAATCCTAATCTTATCTCTAAGCTAAAGGTCATTCCAACCTATAGAACAGCCAAGCATACCTCAGACTATGAATCAGCCCAGTACAAAACTATGTCGCGTGACTAGAGTGTAGAGGTGTTCAGCAGTGATAAGAGAAATTTTGCTACTGCTGTTCCACCTATACCCTATACCACCAAAGCGACGAAACAAAGGGTGAGGTCAGCAGCCCAGCGGGTACCGACATTTATGTCGGGAGGCAAGTGCGACGACTGCGCGAAACGACGGACGTGTTGAGAGATGAGTTGGGAATGCCTGGCGCAAAAGGTTGGATTTGACCGAGAATTGCAGAATTGCTTAGAGATATATGGATTTTTGTGTGATACGGAAGATGTCCTGTTCGAGTATGGTACCCTCTTCTCGTTTCGGGACTTGTTGTAGTTTCTTCTGTAGAGCACAACACAAAGAGTAAAAGAAATCCTAATCTTATCTCTATGCTAAAGGTCATTCAAACCTATAAAAGCCATGCTTACCTCAGACAATGACACGGCTATGCCGGGTGTCCCGATCTTGGTGTTCGTCTGGTGTAGCAGCAGCAGTTCTGGTGGATCTTGTTCGCCCCCCTTTTAGTGGTGGGAAGGGGCGTTCGTCGATGCTTCAAAAACCTTTTTGATCCGCAAGGAGATAGGGTCGTGAAGTAATCGTCAGCAAAACATTTGTGGGGGTGGCGCAGAAACTTTTACTGCAAAGTGGAGCCGCCCTCACAAGCATCCTGTAGCAAGTAAAAGATTACTGGGTGTTTGATGGCCATAGATAGCACTCTAGTAAATTTGGGGTTGGGTGATGGTAGCTGGCCCTCCCCGCGTGCTGTTTGGCCGACGTTTCGGGCCGAGACGTCGTTTTGAGCTTGGGTCGGAGGCGGCTTTAAAAGTTGTGAGCTCACCTCTGCAGTAATTTTCTGAGCTACCTACTCGTAATTCATTTGGAAAAGTTGAGTTATCAGTCTCCCGGGTAGTGGTGAGACAGTTGGCTCCGGCGAATGCTGTGGCTGATCCTCTATATGATGTAATCGCTGGTCATTATATAGGAAAAAAATCACTCCTACGAGTCCAATATATACCCTTAGCTTTAGCTGTTTTTTGACGGAGAGTGCTAGCCCAATGTCGCGTACTTGTGCCCATGTGCAGTAGTGGGGGACGTATAATATATTTGGATTTCGTAGGGGTGCTTTGCTACTTGTAAAACCGAATACCTTACGGGAGAGTGGGGCTGGAAAATAACTGTACGTGTTGTCTTTTCAGTTGCGGAGTCTTCGTGTAACACCTTTGATGGTGAATGATAACCGCCCGTGCAAACTATGTCGCGTGACTAGGCTGTAGTAGTAGTAGTTGTTGTTGCTGTGGTGGTGGTAAGGAGAAAATTCTCTTGCTGCTTCTGCTGCTGCTCCTATAGTCCAATGCCACCAAAGCGACGAAACAAAGGGTGAGGTCAGCAGCTCTGCGCGTACCGACATTTATGTCGGGAAGCAAGTGCGACAACTGCGCGAAACGACGGATGTGTTGGGAGATGAATTGGGAATGCCTGGCGCAAAAGGTTGGATTTGACCGAGAAAATTAGAATTGCTTAGAGATATATATATATATATATATGGATTTCTTATTTGATTAAGATGTTGTGTGATGCGGAAGATGTCCTGTTCGGGTATGGTATCCTCTGCTCGTTTCGGGAGTTGTTGCCGGTTCTTCTGCTGATCACAACACAAGGAGTAAAAGAAATCTTAATCTTATCTCTGAGCTAAAGGTCATTCCAACCTGCAAAATTGCCATACATACCTCAGACTATGAACCTGCCCAATGCTGAAACTATGTCGAGAGAATAGGGATGTTGTTGAAGCAGCAGTTTTAATTTGCTGGTCTTGCTGCCGATGCTACTCCTTACTCCCTGCGACGAAACAAAGGGGGCGTGTTCCCACATATTTTGTGGGGGCATAGGCAATGTTCAATGGAAGGAAGGTTAGTAGGAAATGAGCTCTAGTTGCTGCAGTTTTTTGTTGCAGGCCCTACAGCAACTTTTGCTCACTCTTTACAATCTACCATTTTCCACCCTCTTTTCGGTACTTGCTGCTGCGTCGTCGTTTCACCTATACCAATATATATTTTTACATGGCGATTCGGCGGATGCAGCAACGGTAACGACTCCTTCATGTGGAAGGAGGGATTTGGCCTTAATCGGCTGCCGCCTCCCCGCGGTCAGGCTGGAAACGTTTTGTACACACACACATATCTACCAATCGTAGAGTTAGTCACTCTCAAAGATTCGAGTAGATGTGTGTGTGTGTGTGTGTGTGTGTGTGTGTGTGTGTGTGTGTGTGTGTGTGTGTACAGGCGGCTAAAGGCAGCAATTTAATTAAAATATTCTTTGTCTGTTTATTTCCTTCAGAATTAAACAAAAGATCTAAGGAGAATTTGAAATCCATGATGGCTTGAGCACCCATTATGGAAAATAATCTTAATCTTTGTTTATTTCCTAGTTTCTCAATCCAAAGATCTTATAATTCTTACAAGCTTCATGGCTAAAGTCTTCTTTTTTTTTAATTCCTATGAAAGGCCGTGGTGGCTTGAGGACCCACCACGGTCTTAGGAATCTTGTTTAGAAGAGAAATCGGTAAACGAGGTCAAATCCGATAAAGTTGAAGAGGACTTTTGGTAAGCCCTTCCGCCCACTACGATAGCTACTGACCTTGCCGTGGTGTAGTGGCATAGCTTTCTCGGTCATTCCTTCCTTTTTATACTCTTGTTTATAGGTATGACTGAGGAGGTGACCAACAGGTAGCTTGCGTTCAAGCTTGAAAAAGTTCTGAAAGCAAAGAGGATAGACCGTTCGCCCCGCCGAATGATGTCAATGACCCTCGTAGTCGCGTAGAAAGGTTGGCGCGGCCTTCTCCTCCTTCTTTACTCTTATCCTGGTTGAAAGAGAGAAAAGGAGGGATTATACTCGAGGAAGTGTACGGGAAGAGTGTCAGCAGCGAACGTCGGAAAAAGCGGTCTTCCACTCCCTCTACCGAACCGCAATAACGATGCTGGTTTGGAAATGGAGCCAAGTCCGCTTCTGCTGAAACGTTGCTGTTTCTCTTTTCCTTGATTTGCTGCTAAGAGGGTACATCCATCTGGGGGAGAGAGAGAGGTGAGTTCCTTTCTCTCTCCCAAAGCGCGCATTTTCTGAGTTTCTGCAAGAGGATAGACCATTCACCCCGGCGAATGATGTCAATGACCCTCGTGGTCGCGTAGAAAGGATGGCGAGGTTCCCTCTTTCTTCTTCATTCTTATCCGAGTTGCTGGTTGAGAGAGAGAAAAGGAGGGATTATACTCGAGGAAGTGTACGGGAAGAGGGTCAGCAGCGAACGCCGGAAAGAGCGGTCTTTAACTCCCTCTACCGAACCGCAATAACGAAGCTGGTTTGGAAATGGAGCCAAGTCCGCTTCTGCTGAAACGTTGCTGTTTCTCTTTTCCTTAGTTTGCTGATAAGAGGGTACATCCATCTGGGGAGAGAGAGAGGTGAGTTCCTTTCTCTCTCCCAAAGCGCGCATTTCCCCCCCGGCATGGTAGTTTGGCAAACCAACCATGGTAAAAGCTATCGACCTTGTTGAGGTGGGGCGGCCTAATCCTTCCCCAACCAAATATATTTGCCTCACTGTCATAGGCATGAATATATAGGTGAAGGAGAACTAACAGGTAGCTACGGAAAATAAAAGACGCCGCAGGGAAGTAGTAAGAGATGATTGTAGGAAACGGGTTTCTTGTTCGGTGAAGAAAAGCCTTTCTTCTTTATCGGATTTGACCTCGTTTCCGAGATGAGAGTAGGGTTTTTAATAAAAGTGTCTTTGTTTATTTCGGAAGGAAATAAAACGAGACATGGATTATTATCAGACTTTGAAGAGACATTTCGTCTTGAGCTGATTAGATCTGTTTTTCCCGATAAAGATGGCTAAAGGAAGTCAACTTACCCTTTTTACATTTTTTTTGGGGTGTTGTGCAAAAAAATGCTTTTGGCTTGGAAACGGTTGCCGCCTCCATACGGTCCAAGCTGGTAACGTTATGTAGACACACACACACACATCTTCCAATCGTAGAGTTAGTCACTCTCAAAGGTTCGTGTAGTTGTGTGTGTGTGTGTGTGTGTGTGTGTGTGTGTGTAATAACGGCTAAATGGCAACCAATGTTACCGTTTTAACAGCTTACCGAGGTTTGGTTGTTGAGCGGAGGATTGAGTTGTTGAATTGAGGATGATTGGCCTCTCGCGTAGGTATCATTTTCTTCAACACCAATTTTTTCAGTAAACTCGCGATTTCATTTCCTGCTACGGCGTCACAATCTGGCAGGGAAAATCGAGTTGTCAGAGTGGCAGAATATGTTCACACACATCTACCAATCGTAGAGTTAGTCACTCTCAAAGGTTCGTGTAGATATGTGTGTGTGCATATACTGTACATTTCCAGTCACAATCCTCTCGAAAATTCTGGCAGGGAAATTCAAGGTGTCAGAGTGGCAGAATATGTTCACACACATCAACCAATCGTAGAGTTAGTCACTCTCAAAGGTTCGTGTAGATATGTATGTGTGAATATATACTGTAAATTTCCAGTCACAATCCTCTCGAAAATTCTGGCAGGGAAATTCAAGGTGTCAGAGTGGCAGAATATGTTCACACACATCTACCAATCGTAGAGTTAGTCACTCTCAAAGGTTCGTGTAGATTTGTATGTGTGCATATAATGCTAAGTGGCAACGATTTATATTTAATATGGGTATAGAATTACCTATCTCCTCCTCGTGGTATCCTTCGGGCAATGTCACCAGTGATCGGTGATAGGTAAACGATAGGTAACAGCTTGCCAAGGTTTGGTCGTTGAGCGGAGATTGAGTCGTTGAATTGAGGATGATTGGCCTCTCGCGTAGGTATCATCTTCAACACCAATTTTTCCGGTAAACTCGCGATTTCATTTCCTGCTACGGCGTCTCTCATCGCTCGCACAATTTAAGAAAGAATAATGGAGGGGGTGATGGCTATAGATCCCGCCTCAGTCTGGTCTCTCTAAGTTTCGATAATTCTGGCAGGGAAATTCGAGGTGCTAGAGTGGGGGATGACCCCGATATATCCCCCCCAGGTCTCGATCACGGTGGAAGTTCGCATTGGTGCCGACAAAAACGCGAACAGTAGTAATTTCAATTGCTTGCTCAGTAGTATGATGTAGTATTAGTAGTAGAGCATACGGTTCATACGCGGTGAGACGTTTGACAGAGAAAGGAACGCTACCCTTGGACTGAGATTTTTATAGAAGGGGAGAGGAATGTCCCGCGAGTCCCAATACTATCGAGTAAAAGGGGTCTTTAGATCCTGGACGGCGATATGACGGCCCGTGTGGAGTTATCCTTCCTTCGCATCTCAATGCCTTTGGATTCGCGTGAGTTCTCATGTCGTATCTTCTCGTTCAGTCACCCTTCAGAAAGCGTTGCTCAAACCCTGCATCTTGCTGGGCTTGGGAACGGGAATCAATAAGGTGTGTTTGCTACGGTGCGCTACAGAAAATCCTATCCTTGATTTTCCTAAACGGGCGCGACTGTGCATCATCCTTCCCCGTTACTCAGGTCTTGCGCATTTTACGGGGGGCCGTTGGGTGTACTAATCGCGCGGAGTTCTCGTGGAATCTCCTGCTGCTGCTAATGTTGGTGTTACTACTGTTCGTCGCTAAATGAAAAGAGCAATGAATCTTTGGCGCATAGTGTTCTTATTGAAAGTAAGGCTTGATCAACCTGACTGGAAATTGAGCTTTTAACGTTTGAATTTTCATTGCTCTGAGTAAGGAGGAACTCTTTTTTACATTTTTTTGGGGTGTGCAAAAAAAATGCTTTCCACTATGACGCTACTGACCTTGTCGTGGTATGGTGGCTTGAGCTTTCTCCTGTTCACGAGAAACTTACTAACAAGTAGCAACTTGCGTCTCTCCATGGTGGCTTGGGCACCCATCATGGAGCTTCAGAAAACGATGTCTCATCAGTTGATTTGTGTCTTGTATCTCTTCTTGTGTCTTTTCGACATTAATTATTTTGGGTAACCCCCTATCCTGATCTCGCTAAAACTATGTTAAATCCAGGTACCTTTTGTTCTTTTCCTCTGCTCTGATCATTCAAGTTATTGCTAAGCTTTTTAAATTTTTTGGAGTTGGCTTTTCTTGTACAATGACATTAAGAGGCAAATGGGTGAAGCATGTCTCGTTTTATTTTCTTGGCTCTTCTCTGATCGGCTTATTTGGTAAATATTTATCCCTCCATTTTGGCTTGGGCACCTATCATGGAGAGTTGGCTTGGCTTGGTTTTGCTTTTCTTGTACAATAACATTGAAAGACAAATTTTCATGTCTCGATTTATTTCATCAATCTCCTTTTCGTGTCTTTTCATGGAGTTCCTCAATTATGTCTTGTTTCTTCGGAAACGTAGGTCAAGTTTGTTTGATGATGTGGTAGCAAGATCATGTCTCATTTTATTTCCCTTCTTCTCAAGCTAGTCTTATAGCTTCCGCCTGCTACTTTCCATACCGTTGTCATAGCTACAGACCTTGACGTGGTACAACGGCTTAATCTTTGTCTATCGCTATCGGTAGGCAGAGAGAACTAAAGTGTAGCTGCTACTCCCACCGCAAAGTCTGGTGGCTTGATCAACCACTAAGACAGGAAGTTACGTACCTTGTCGTGGTGCGGTGGCTGAGCCTTTCCCAGTGGAAAGGTGACTAAATCGTAGCTTCCGAAATATGTTGCTCCGAGTAAGATGTGTACTGAGCAAGATTATTGTCTCGGAGAATGAAAGGAGCAACGAAACAAAGGGTGGGGCAGCAACCCTGCGCGTACCGATAGCATTTGTTATCGGGAGGCAAAGTGGCTAGTCGTGTCCCTCTGTCTATACCGGCTTTGATAGAGGTAGGCGGCTGGATAAGCTGATGTTTTAGTAGCTACAGTAGTCGTTTCTCTCCCTACCGAACCCCAATAACGATGGTGGTTTGGAAATAGAGTTTCGGCTACTGACAGCTACTACTGTCATCATGCTTAAAACCGGAATCGAACCCCCAAGGTGTAAGGGTTTGTTGTCATTCGCGGATAAGAAAAGCTGGCTGGTGATGCTGCTGCTGTAGTAGTGGTACTCCCTCTACCGATCCCCAATAACGATAGTGGTTTGGAAATAGTGTGTCCACTGCTGCAGAAGCAGCTGAATAGAACTAACTCTCACCACTTATCCCTCTGAATGCTTCATCCTTTATTCCTCTGTAGTAGTTCAGCTTGGAGGGTAGCAGGAAAAGTCGTCGACACTCCCTCTTCCGAACCCCAATAACGATGGTGGTTTGGAAATGGAGATTTTCGGCTTCAGCTGAACTAAGTCTGCGAAGCAAAGGGTGTGGCGAGCAACCCTGCGTGTACTGACCAAGAAAGTAGCCGATGTCGGGAAGCGAAGACGCCCTGCGATGAGGTATAGATAGCTCTGATTTGTCGCTCAACTCTCTATGCCTGCTTACGCTTTCAGCACATCTCTCTCGGTTTACTTTAATGTGGCTGACCGAGAGAGAGACAGAGTGTTGATTCTCGTTCGCGTGGATGCGAGCGAAAGATCCTTTTACATTTTGGGATGTGCAAAAAATGCTTTTCTGCCGCGGTCATGGTGGCTTGGGCAACCACCATGATAGGAAGCTACGTACCTTGTCGTGGTGCGGCGGCTGAGCTTCCCCTATTCACAACTTATCATTGCAGCTTTGTGTGTGAACGGGAAGTTACTAAATCGTAGCTTCCGAAATATGTTGCTCTGAGTAAGATGAATCATGACTCGAAGATCGATGCTAGCAATAGGTCTCTAGCCATTTTGGACTTTATTGTTAGGTGAATCGGTCATCTTGTCTTAGAGAATGAAAAGAGCAACGAAACAAAGGGTGGGGCAGCAACCCTGCGCGTACCGATAGCTTTTGTTATCGGGAAGCAGTGGCCAGTGCTCTCCTCATGATATACAAGTTGCTGGCAGGAGAAGCGGGTTAAATGTGAAATTAAACCCGTTTTTCCTATATCATGAGAAGCACTTTTCGGTTCAACTTATTGATTGATTTTACTCTGTTTCAGGTGACATTCATTAAAAATATTTGTATTATTTACAAAGAAAAAGTTTTTAATTGTATATACTATTTATATTTTAATTAATGAACACCTCAATAACAGTCAGAAGTCATCAGTCAGTAAGCGACTGTAATATGCAACATGCGAGCTCTCTTGGACCTCCTTCCTCAAACTAGAGATGTGGGAGTGCAGTGGTCCTCTCTCGATGTCCACGTAGAACCACTGTCCTCCCACGTCTCTCAGTTGCATGACATTGAGGAAGTGCTCGTGAAAGAAGATGGAGAGGGTACATCTGAAGAAGACAAGGATGTGATGGTTAAAAAAAATGAAAAAGGATGCTGTTATACAGGTCTATAAACAACTTAAAAAGAAGCAGAAGGGTAAGATTACACCCAGAGAGTTGAGAAAAGCTCTGCCGCTCAGCAACCATTACAAACGAGCTTCCACGAAGGACTTGAAGAAGTTCATAACCTTCTAACTCTTTTACGCTTTTTTGGAGTGTGCAAAAAACGCCTTTTCTGCCGGAGAATGCTACCTACCTTGTCGCGGTCCGGCGGCTTAACCCTCTCAATTTAACGTTGCCATGAGAGGGAAACTAACAGGTACCGTAAGAGGTGAGACCGTTCGATCTTCCGAATGCTGTCGGGGAACCTCTCTGGACAGGATGTTGCATATTACATTCACCTCTACTTGCTCACAAGGCAAAAAAGTTATCAATTGGTATATATTGACCTTGTGTGATGATCATGTATGTGTTCGTAACTTGCAGCTGAATGACCAAGGACGTGTGCAATCGGTATGCTCCGCCGATGTATATGATAATTTAAGAGAGCTTTGGGTTATCAGTTTTTTAGGCTGCCTGCCACTTTTCGTGCTGTTTTCGGAAAACAAGAGAGGGAGGAAAAAGTTGCAATTCCCGAATTTTAATTTGTGTGGAATAGGCATTTTTATCTGATGGAATGACGGTTTCGGGTCCGATGAGGATATAATAAATGTCCCAGCAACATCCAAACTTAATTGTTTTCAGTGGCAGCATGGAATGGTCCGGCAGCTTACCTAACTGGTACAGTAAGAGGTTAGACCGTTCGATCTGCCGAATGCTGTCGGTTATCCTCTGGTCTGAAGCAAGCTTACAAACCTCTACTATTGACTCAGTGTGATGTTCATTTATGTGTTTGTAAGTTGCAGCTTAATGACCAAGAACGTGTGAAATCGGTATGCTCCGCCGATGCATATGATAATTTAAGCGAGCTTTGGATTATCAGTTTTTAAGCTGCCTGCCACTTTTCGTGCTATTTTCGGAAAACAAGAGAGGAAACCGATTTATAAAATGTAATGTATGCAGAATATGCATTTTTTTTTATAAATTGGCCTAAAAAGTTGCAATTCCCGAATTTGAATCTGTGTGGAATAAGCATTTTTATCTCATGGACTGACGGTTTCGGGTCCGATGAGGATATACTAAATCTGCCTGCAACGTCAAACTTTCTTGTTTTCAGTTTTAGCATGGAGTGGTCCGTCAGCTTACCTAACTGGTACAGTAAGAGGTGAGACCGTTCTATCTACAGAATGCTGTTCAGGAACCTCTGGTCATGCATCCCTGAATGACCACTTGTGCATTTGGAATGCTCCTCCGATGCACCAGCGCAAGCGAACCTCCCAAAGCCAGCGATTACATTCCGTTGGTATTAGTAGCTTTTAAGCTGCCACATTCATGCTGCTATCAGAAAAAAAAGCAGTAATTATCGTGGGTATATATGTGTCTGGTCAATAAAATTCTCTAACTATTGCTCATGTTTGAGAATTTTATGGGCACATTTGCCTTCGCCTGTTGCAACCTTTATTTTCGAAACTTTCTTCCTTACTACGTTACTACTACGACTTCTTTCTCTTGAAGGTTGGCAACGAGACAAAGGGTACATCGTTCACCCCTGCTTCTTTTTGGAAGTGAAAGCGTACCCTTTTTACGATATTTTTGGGGATTTCGTGTTCAAAAAATCGCTTTTCTGCTACAGTCATGGAGGTCTAGCCAACCTACCATGACAAGGGCCAACGTACCTTGACGTGGTGTAGCTGCTTACTTTCCACCCTTTTTTGGCCTTCGTGCCTACTGATTGTGGAAGAAACTAAATCGTTGTGCCCAAAATATGGTTGAGCGAATCTGTACCTTCCACACTTTTTTTTGGCCTGCGTGCCTTAGATGTATTTCTGTGGAAGGGACTAATTCGTAATTCCATATCCGATGTTCGCCAGAAAAAAGTTGCAAGGTACTAAACTGGTGATGATCTGCTAGTTCCTGCTCGTAGTAAGAGGAATCTACTGGAAAGACTGAAAAGAGTTTTGAAATCTCTTGCGGAAGTAGGCGCTGAAGGAAAGGCCTGAGCAACCTTACCTGATGTTGCTGCACTTTCGTTAAATATTTCTTTGTTCGAAGTAAGGAATCCAGAAGGTAATGGTTGGTGACGGGCACTGAAATATTAGTCGGTACGCATCAAGAGTTAGGTCTTACAAAACTAACTGGAGGTTGCCCTGATGAGGTTTCTTTGCTCTAATTAACCATTACTAACAAGATGAATGAGGCGAGTACAGAGATGAGTAGCTGATGCAGATATATATATATTGCTGAAATGATACCCCCTTGCAAGTTTTAAAACTGGTGATCATCATTGTTTCATGCTCGAAGTAAGAGGAATCTACAGGAAAGAATGAAAAGAGCTTTGAACCCCCTTGCAAGTTTTAAAACTGATGAACATCATTGTTCCATGCTTGTAAACATCATTGTTCCATGCTTGTAAACATCATTGTTCCATGCTTGTAGTATGAGGAATCTACTGGAAAGACTGAAAAGAGCCTTGAAGGAAAGGTCTGAGCAACCTTACCTGATGTTGCTGCACTTTCGTTTAATATTTCTTTGTTCGAAGTAAGGAATCCAGAAGGCAATGGTTGGTGACGGGCACTGAAATATTAGTCGGAACGCACCAAGAGTTAGGTCTTAGAAAACTAACTGGAGGTTGCACCGATGAGTTTTCTTTGCTCTAATTAACTATTACTAACTAGATGAATGAGGCGAGTATGGATAGTCTGCAAGGAGGTTCTAGGAAGGTCAGGGAATGGGCAAGCAACTGACTGGAGGACCGTCTGTGGATAATGCCGAACACGCTGCCCGACATGAGACCAACGGGGATTGGTGGAAGGACATGGCGTTTACTGGACGGGCTTTGACCACAAGAGACTGACGGGAAAGGCTAAGACTTGGCTTTAATGAATGCTGTACAGGTATTTGTACATATTTTTTTTTACCTAACAAACATTAGGTATAGACAAGTTTAGAGAATCCCTTAGGTAGTAGTAGTAGTTGTGGGTAAAAAAAAAACACCTGTTACAGATTCAGTAAGGTATCAGGAATTATGCTATGGCGAGTTGGACGTAACGAATCCTTCACGTCATGACGTTAGTTTTCTTTGGCAATGTCAATTGTATACAAGTTCTATAGTTTTGTCTTTGATCGTTTTGCTAGGTTTCCACGAGGACGCTCCTGCACTAGCAAAGTGATCTGACTTGATCTTAGAACTTGTATGCCTTTCAGGAATGAAGTCAACGTCCTTGCACTATATTCCGACTTTATCGTGAGTTTTAACTCTTTACATTTTTTTGGGGTGTGCAAAAAAAATGCCTTTCCGTGGTAACAGCTACTGACCTTGACGTGGTACCACGGCTTAACCTTTGTCGACTGCCTTTTAACGTTCATATTAAATGGTTTGTCGGCAAAGGGAACTAACTGGTAGCTTGCCTCTCTGTCAAAGGGAAGACTAGCGGAAGTATAGCGGTCAGTGACTGTTTACTCATTGGCCACTACCCTCGCTTTGACTGACTGGCATACAGCGTGAGTATTAGCAGATCTTCGCATCAGCCAGGGTGTTGTAAAAGTGTCGAGTCCCATGATTCGGGACGAGCGCTTGATACTTATAGGCTACAAAGATTAAACCACCACTCGATTGGTGCGGCCGTGCCGGTAATCGCGTGGGCATGTTAAATATACCGCGTAAAGTCAGAGTGACCAAAGTTTTCCTAATTTACCCTTGTGAGCTTAACTTTATGAGTCGAAGGGGAGCCAGTCTGTGTATCCGAGAGATTCCTTAATTGACCATTGTGAGCTTAAAAATCTGAGTCAAATAGGAGGCAGTCTGTGTCCGAGAGATGCCTTATTTTGTTTGTGGAGGCGAAATTATTGAGTTGTAGATGTGAGACAGTCAAAGTGACCGATCATTTCCTAATTGATCCTTGTGAGCTTAAAAATCTGAGTCAAATGGGAGGCAGTCTGTGTCCGAGAGATGCCTTATTTGGTCTGTGGAGGCGAAATTATTGAGTCGTAGATGTGAGACACTGAGAGTGACCGATCATTTCCTAATTGACCCTTGTGAGCTTAAAATTCTGAGTCGAAGGGGAAGCAGCCTGTGTCCGAGAGATGCCTTATTTGGTCTGTGGAGGCGAAATTATTGAGTCGTAGATGTGAGACAGTCAGATTGACCGAAGATTTCCTAATTTACACTTGTGAGCTTAAATCTCTGATTTAAAAGGGGAGACGGTCCTAGTGTCCGAGAGATTCCTTAATTGACCATTGTGAGCTTAAAAATCTGAATCAAAGTGTTTGGGGAGGCAGTCTGTTTCCGAGAGATAGCTTATTTGGTCTGTGGAGGCGAAATTATTGAGTCGTAGATGTGAGACAGTCAAAGTGACCGATCATTTCCTAATTGATCCTTGTGAGCTTAAAAATCTGAGTCAAATCTGAGTCAAATGGGAGGCAGTCTGTGTCCGAGAGATACCTTATTTGGTCTGGGGAGGCGAAATTGTTGAGTCGTAGATGTGAGACAGTGAGAGTGACCGATCATTTCCTAATTGACCCGTGTGAGCTTAAATAAACCTGTGTCAAAGGGGAAGCAGTCTGTGTCCGAGATATACCTTATTTGGTCTGTGGAGGCGAAATTATTGAGTCGTAGATGTGAGACACTTAGAGTGACCGATCATTTCCTAATTGACCCTTGTGAGCTTAAAAATCTAAGTCATTTGGGAGGCAGTCTGTGTCCGAGAGATACCTTATTTGGTCTGTGGAGGCGAAATTGTTGAGTCGTAGATGTGAGACAGTGAGAGTGACCGATCATTTCCTAATTGACCCTTGTGAGCTTAAAAATCTGAGTCAAAGGTTGTGAAGCAGTTTGTGTCGCAAAGGGGACTTGCACAGAGCGTCCGTTCAATATTTGGTATTATTTTTTTCCACTATGGCCATGGGGGTGTTATAGGCACTCAACCTGGGGAAAAGCTACCGACCTTGTCGTAGTGTAGTGGCTAACTTTTGCCGATAGCTTTTTAACTGTATGGTTAAGGGGTGGTCGGGAAAAGGACCAACAGGTAGCTAGCGTTTGCCTAACAAGCCTCATTAAAGAAAGAAAGAGTATCAAAGCTGGTTTTGATTTTCTTTCTTTCTACAGGGTTGTTTAGACGAACCATGATTGTACATAGTGAAATTTTAAATTAATTTAAAATTACTTACTTGCTGGACGTGTACAAATATTTTGGGAACTTTCATAACATGCAAACTACAGAACATCGCAGTAACTATTTTTTTCCACTACGGCCATGAGGGTGTTATAGGCACTCACCATGGGAAAAGCTACCGACCTTGTCGCGGTGTAGTGGCTAACTTTTGCTGATCGCCTTTTAGCTGTATGGTTAAGGGGTGGTCGGCAAAAAGACCAACAGGTAGCTAGCGTTCGCCTAACAAGCCTCATAGATGAAAAAACAGAATCAAAGCTGGTGTTTATTTTCTTTTTCTTTCGAGAGGCTTGTTTAGGCGAACAACGATTGTAAATATTAAATTTTTAAATTAATTTAAATTTACTATTACTTGCTCTGTGTACATACAAATATTTTGGGAATAGACACTGCAGAACATCGCAGTAACTTTTTTCCACTACGGCCATGAGGGGTGTTATAGGCACTCACCATGGGAAAAAGCTACCGACCTTGTCGTGGTGTAGTGGCTAACTTTTGCCGATCGCCTTTTAACTCTATGGTTAAGGGGTGGTCGGCAAAAGGACCAACAGGTAGCTAAAGACAAAGAGCTTGTAAATACTGGCTTTTAACTTATTTAAATATTGTACATAGGACTGCATGCACGGTTCAAGAGATTCACATAATAATTGTCGCACTTAAAAACCTTTTTTGTTTTTTTCTGGGTACTCAAAAAAATATATTTTTCCACTGCGGCCATGGGGGTAATCCTGATTACCCACCATGGGGAAAAGCTACCGACCTTGTCGTGGTGAAGTGGCTGACCTTTGCCGATCGCCTTTTAACTGTATGGCTAAAGGGCGGTCGGCAAAAGGACCAACAGGTAGCTAGCGTCTTTCCATCTAAGCCATACTTAAGAGGGTCTTGGAATATTAATTTGTAACTTTATTAAGATTCTAACTCCCTTTCCTAAAGTTGATATCGAGGAAAAAAGGCTTGTGTAGGAGGACGCTATTTTTCCACTGCGATCATGGTGGCTTGGGCAACCACCATGACAGGAAGCTACGTACCTTGACGTGGTGCAGTGGCTTCCCCGAAATACCATAATATTACTAGTTAGGGTGTGAAGGGGAAGTGACTAAATCGTAGCTTCCGAAATATGTTGCTCTGAGTAAGATGAATCGAGACTGGAAGACTAGCAATGTATCATGTCTTGGAGAATAAAAAGAGCAACGAAACAAAGGGTGGGGCAGCAACCCTGCGCGTACTGATAGCTTTTGTTATCGGGAGGCAAAGTGGCCATTAGGTGAAACTAAAAGTTCTTCTTATGATATGCTGGCTGGAGAAGCGGGTTGAATCTGAGATGAAACCGGTTTTATCCAATATCATGAGATGGACTTTTAGTTTCCTCTTATTGACTTTTTTTCTCTCTCTTTTTTCAGGAATCACTCTTTTAAAGTTTTTAAAATGTAAATAGAATTTTTTTAAAGTATTTTAAGTAATAATGTTCAATAACATCGAACAATAGTAGTAATAAAATTGTAGCAATAAACTCTTTTACATTTTTTGGGGGTGTGCAAAAAAATGCTTTTGGCTTGGAACGGTTGCCGCCTCCACGCGGTCCAAGCTGGTAACGTTATGTAGACACACACATCTACCAATCGTAGAGCTAGTCACTCTCAAAGGTTCGTGTAGTTGTGTGTGTAAAAACGGCTAAATGGCAACCATTGTCTTTCGAAATGTTTTTGACTGTGCGTGGTGCATTAGCGAAATATGAAGGGATTGACTTGCCTATCAACCTCCATGTGGTTCCCTTCAGGCAATGTCACCGTTTCATTGGTCTTCTTAAGTTGTTGTCAACTAAAGGATGGCTACCTTGGTTGGCTTGCGATTTGGGTCTACCAGTGATCGGTGATAGCTAAACGATAGGTAAACAGCTTGCCGAGGTTTGGTCGTTGAGCGGAGGATTGAGTCGTTGAATTGAGGATGATTAGCCTCTCGCGTAGGTATCATCTTCTTCAACACCAATTTTTCCGGCAAACTCGCGATTTCATTTGCTGCTACGGCGTCTCTCATCGCACAATTTAAGAAAGAATAATAGAGGGGGTGATGACCATAGATCCCGCCTCGGTCTGGTCTCTCTAAAAATGGTAATGTGAGGCTGTCTGATGCAACTAGGACGTAGATTGGAACGGAAACCTTAGTGGAAATGCTCGATCCTTTATAGCTATGTCAGAGGATCAAGTGTCTGTTTGGATCGTTCTGGTCTTCCTCGTCGTTGACCTTGTCTTCGGCGTCAACCAGCTCGCCCAACCGGTAGCTATTAGGCGCCTTGAGTGGCAAGTGAGCTATTTTTGAAACGGTGGAACATCGGGGTATCGCTCTGAGACTTGGGTTAAGTTCGTGACGGAGGCTTCTAGGGCTGTCAGCCAGCGATTCACCTCTGTAGTTATCTTTGCCACCTACTGGTTAATTTCTATAAGTTACGAGAGATTGGGGCTTGAACTAACTGCATGTGATCGCTTGTATTACAGTTGCGCGGTCGTCTTCGTTTCAAAGATTCGCGTAGATGTGTGTGTGTGTGTAAATGCGGCTAAACCCAGCCATTTAATTAATAATCAATGTCAGTTTTATTTCCTTCAGAATTAAACAAAAGATCATATAGATCTTAGGAGAATATGAAGGCCATGAAATCCATGATGCTTGAGCATCCATCGTGGCAAAAATCTTAATCTTTTGTTTTGTCTCCATTTTTATCAAACCAAAGATCAGATAAATCTTTAAAAGCTTCAAGCTAAAGGCTTTTTTTTAATTCCTATGAAATGCCGTGGTGGCTTGAGGACCCACCACGGTCTTAGGAATCTTTAGAAAAAATCGGTAAACGAAGTCAAATCCGATAAAGTTGAATAGGACTTTTGGTAATCCCTTCCGCCCACTACGATAGCTACTGACCTTGCCGTGGTGTAGTGGCATGAGCTTTCTCGGTCCTTCATTCCTTTTTACACTCTTGTTTATAGGTATGACCGAGGAGGTGACCAACAGGTAGCTTGCGTTCGAGCTTGAAAAAGTTCTGTACGCAAAGAGGATAGACCGTTCGCCCCGCCGAATGATGTCAATGACCCTCGTGGTCGCGTAGAAAGGATGGCGCGGCCCCCTCCTCCTTTACTATTATCCGAGTTGCTGGTTGAGAGAGAGGGAAGGAGGGATTATACTAGAGGCAGGTGTGCGGTAAGTGTGTCAGCAGCGAACGTCGGAAAAAGCGGTCTTTCACTCCCTCTACCGAACCGCAATAACGATGCTGGTTTGGAAATGGAGCCAAGTCCGCTTCTGCTGAAACGTTGCTGTTTCACTTTTCCTTGATTTGCTGCTAAGAGAGTACATCCATCTGGGGGAGAGAGAGAGAGGTGAGTTCCTTTCTCTCTCAAAGCGCGTATTTAGAGAAAAGGATGGATTATACCCGAGGCAGTGTACGGAAAGAGTGTCAGCAGCTTTCAGCAGCGATGGCGCGGCCCCCTCCTTCTTTACTCTTATCCGAGTTGCTGGTTGAGAGAGAGAAAAGGAGGGATTATACTCGAGGCAGGTGTACGGGAAGAGTGTCAGCAGCTTACAGCAGCGAACGTCGGAAAAAGCGGTCTTTCACTCCCTCTACCGAACCGCAATAACGATGCTGGTTTGGAAATGGAGCCAAGTTCGCCTCTGCTGAAACGTTGCTGTTTCTCTTTTCCTTAGTTTGCTGATAAGAGGGTACATCCATCTGGGGGAGAGAGAGGTGACTTCCCTTCTCTCTCCCAAAGCGCGCATTTCCCGAATTTCCGCCCCCGCATGGTGGTTTGGCGAACCAACCATGGTAAAATCTTATCGACTTGTTAGGTGGGCGCGGCCTAATCCTTCCCAACCAAATATATTTCCTCTACTGTCAATAGGCAATGAATATATAGGGGAAGAACTAACAGGTAGCTACGGAAAATAAAAGACGCCGCAGGGAAGTAGTAAGAGATGATTGTAGGAAACGGGTTTCTTGTTCGGTGAAGAAAAGCCTTTCTTTTTTATAGGATTTGACCTCGTTTCCGAGATGAGTAGGGTTTTTAATAAGTGTCTTTGCTTATTTCGAAAGAAAATAAAACGAGACATGGATTATAATCAGACTTTGAAGAGACATTTCGTCTTGAGCTGATTAGACGTGTTTTTCACGATAAAGATGGGCTCAAGGAAGTCAACTTACCCTTTTTACATTTTTTTTGGGGTGTTGTGCTAAAAAATGCTTTTGGCTTGGAAACGGTTGCCACCTCCATGCGGTCCAAGCTGGTAACGTTATGTAGACACACACACACACACACACACATCTACCAATCGTAGAGTTAGTCACTCTCAAATGTTCGTGTAGTTGTGTGTGTGTGTAATAACGGCTAAATGGCAACCAATGTCACCGTTTTAACAGCTTGCCGAAGTTTGGTCGTTAAGCGGAGGATTGAGTTGTTGAATTGAGGATGATTGGCCTCTCTCGTAGGTATCATCTTCAACACCAATTTTTCCGGTAAACTCGCGATTTTATTTCCTGCTACGGCGTCACAATCTGGCAGGGAAAATCGAGGTGTCAGAGTGTTAGAATATGTTCACACACATCTACCAATCGTAGAGTTAGTCACTCACAAAGGTTCGTGTAGATATGTATGTGTGCATATACTGTACATTTCCAGTCACAATCCTCTCGAAAATTCTGGCAGGGAAATTCAAGGTGTCAGAGTGGCAGAATATGTTCACACACATCTACCAATCGTAGAGTTAGTCACTCTCAAAGGTTCGTGTAGATTTGGATGTGTGCATATAATGCTAAGTGGCAACGATTTATATTTAATATGGGGATAGAATTACCTATCTCCTCCTCGTGGTATCCTTCGGGCAATGTCACCAGTGATCGGTGATAGCTAAACGATAGGTAAAAGCTTGCCAAGGTTTGGTCGTTGAGCGGAGGATTGAGTCGTTGAATTGAGGATGATTGGCCTCTCGCGTAGGTATCATTTTCTTCAACACCAATTTTTTCCGGTAAACTCGCGATTTCATTTCCTGCTAAGGCGTCTCTAATCGCACAATTTAAGAAAGAATAATGGAGGGGATGATGACCATAGATCCCGCCTCAGTCTGGTCTCTCTAAAAATGGTAATGTGAGGCTGTCTGATGCAACTATTACGTAGATTGGAACGGAAACCTTAGTGGAATGCTCGCTCCTTTATAGCTATGTCAGGGGATCTTTTGTCTGTTTGGGGCGTTCTGGTCTTCTTCGTCGTTGACCTTGTCTTCGGCGTCGACCAGCCCGCCCAACTGGTATCTATTAGGCGCCTTGAGTGGCAAGCGAGCTATTTTGAAACGGTGGAACGCCGGGGTATCGCTCTGAGACTTGGTTAAGTTTGTGACGGAGGCTTCTGGGGCTGTCAGCCAGCGATTCACCTCTGTAGTTATCTTTGCCAATTACTGGTTAATTTCTATAAATTACGAGATTGGGGCTTAAACTAACCATGTTATCGATTGTATTGCAGTTGCGCGGTCGTCTTCGTTTCGCGACAGCCCTTTGACTCACCTTTACATCCCCGTAACGTGCCGCATACGACCTTTTGCATCAGCAGCGCATGCTCTAAGTCTCGATAACTCTGGCAGGGAAATTCGAGGTGCTAGAGTGGTGGGGTGGTGACCCCGATATATCCCCCCACAGGTCTCTTTCATGGTGGAAGTTCGCATTGGTGCCGACAAAGCGCGAACACTAGTAATTTCAATAGCTGAGTCAGTTTTATGTAGTAGTAGTAGAGGATACGATTCAAACGCGGTGAGACGCTTGACAGAAAAAGGAAGGCTACCCAGGGACTGAGATAATTATAGAGGGGGAGAGGAATGTCCCGCGAGTCCCAATACTATCGAGTAAAAGGGGTCTTTAGATCCTGGACGGCGATGTGACGGACCGTGTGGAGTTATCTTTCCTTCGCATCTCAATGCCTTGGGATTTGCGTGAGTTCTCACGTTTTATCGTCTCTGAGTCCCCCGGCAGAAATCGATGCTCAAACCCTGCATCTTGCTGGGCTTGGGAACTGGGATCAAAAAGGTGTGTGTGTTTGTTAAAGTGAGCTACGGAAAATCCTGGCCTTTGATTTTCCTAAACGGGCGCGACTGTGCATCATCCTTCCTCATTACTCAGGTCTTGTGCATTTTACGGGGGGCCGTTGGGTGCGCTGATCGCGCGGAGTTTGCTCTCCTCCTAATCTCTCAACAGAAACACAATTTCTTTATTCTACTTTCATCAAACTAAAATATCCTCCAAATGTCATTAATTCAGCATTTCGCAAAGCCAAACAAAAATTCTATAATAGTAACTCTCCCATTCCTCACACCACTTTTTCTTATCTTCCCATTCCTTATAAGTTAAATCATCAATTAAAAGAACATCTTCCCAAAAATATTTGGAACCAAAGAGTAGATAGATAGATATAGATATAAATAGATAAAGCTACATAGGTAAAAATAGATAAATAAAGTGACCGGTGAACAATCAAATTTGTAACCAATATCACTTCAATCATATTATTTCAGTCGTATCCGGTAGAGCATCAATTTTATCATATGTCTGTCATCAACAACCCAATATTAACATAAATCATTTTTTTGCTTCTCGCAGGGTGAAAATCTTTTCAATCAGCTGGAACACCGTTTATCTGACAGAATGGAGAAAAGCTTAGAAAAAGCTCAAGATTTTTACAAACAAATCGACGAAATCTTGGAAAGTGCTCGAAAGAAAATTGAAAAAATTAATGAACTCCGAAGTATACAGATCCTACTTCCAAACAATAACAATGACAACTGAATTATTACTATTATTATTATTATTATTATTATTATTATTATTATTATTATTATTATTATTATTATTATTATTATTATTATTATTATTATTTTCTGATATACAAGGCAGAGGAAATTATTTTTAAGATTGGAATCCAAAAAGCTCCAATATTATTTTTTAGTAAAGGACATTCACATTATAATTCTTTTTTTTTTATTTGTAATTTTTTTAGAGGTGACTTCCCTTCTCTCTTCCAAAGCGCGCATTTCCCGAATTTCCGCCCCCGCATGGTGGTTTGGCGAACCAACCATGATGGTAAAATCTATCGACCTTGTTGAGGTGGGCGGCCTAATCCTTCCCCAACCAAATATATTTGCCTCACTGTCATAGGCATGAATATATAGGGGAAGAACTAACAGGTAGCTACGGAAAATAAAAGACGCCGCAGGGAAGTAGTAAGAGATGATTGTAGGAAACGGGTGTCTTGTTCGGTGAAGAAAAGCCTTTCTTTTTTATAGGATTTGACCTCGTTTCCGAGATGAGTAGGGTTTTTAAAAAGTGTCTTTGCTTATTTCGAAAAATAAAACGAGACATGGATTATTATCAGACTTTGAAGAGACATTTCGTCTTGAGCTGATTAGACGTGTTTTTCACGATAAAGATGGCTAAAGGAAGTCAACTTACCCTTTTTACATTTTTTTTGGGGTGTTGTGCTAAAAAATGCTTTTGGCTTGGAAACGGTTGCCGCCTCCATGCGGTCCAAGCTGGTAACGTTATGTAGACACACACACACACATCTACCAATCGTAGAGTTAGTCACTCTCAAAGGTTCGTGTAGTTGTGTGTGTGTGTGTAATAACGGCTAAATGGCAACCAATGTCACCGTTTTAACAGCTTGCCGAGGTTTGGTCGTTAAGCGGAGGATTGAGTTGTTGAATTGAGGATGATTGGCCTCTCTCGTAGGTATCATCTTCAACACCAATTTTTCCGGTAAACTCGCGATTTTATTTCCTGCTACGGCGTCACAATCTGGCAGGGAAAATCGAGGTGTCAGAGTGTTAGAATATGTTCACACACATCTACCAATCGTAGAGTTAGTCACTCTCAAAGGTTCGTGTAGATATGTATGTGTGCATATACTGTACATTTCCAGTCACAATCCTCTCGAAAATTTTTGGTGTGCAAAAAAAACGCATTTTCTGCCGGAGAATGCTACCTACCTAGTTGTGGTCCGGCGGCTTAACCCTCTCAATTTAACATTGCCATGAGAGGGGAACTAACAGCTACCGTAAGAGATGAGACCGTTCGATCTTCCTAATGCTGTCTAGGAACCTCTCTGGACAGGATGTTGTATATTACATTCACCTCTACTTGCTCACCAGTCAAAAAAAATTATCAATTGGTATATATTGACCTTGTGTGATGATCATGTATTTGTTTGTACTTGCAGCTGAATGACCAAGGACGTGTGCAATTGGTATGCTCCGCCGATGCATATGATAATTTAAGAGAGCTTTGGGTTATCAGTTTTTTAAGCTGCCTGCCACTTTTCGTGCTGTTTTCGGAAAACAAGAGAGTTAGGAAAAAGTTGCAATTCCCGAATTTGAATTTGTGTGGAATAGGCATTTTTATCTGATGGACTGACGGTTTCGGGTTCAATGAGGATATAATAAATGTGCCTGCAACATCCACATTTATTGTTTTCAGTGGCAGCATGGAGTGGTCCGGCAGCTTACCTAACTGGTACAGTAAGAGGTGAGACCGTTCGATCTGCCGAATGCTGTCGGTTATCCTCTTGTCTGAAGCAAGCTTGCACACCTCTACTATTGACTCTGTGTGATGTTCATGTATATGTTTGTAAGTTGCAGCTTAATGACCAAGAACGTGTGCAATCGGTATGCTCCGCCGATGCATATGATAATTTAAGCGAGCTTTGGGTTATCAGTTTTTAAGCTGCCTGCCACTTTTCGTGCTATTTTCGGAAAACAAGAGAGGAAACCGATTTATAAAATGTAATGTATGCAGAATATGCATTATATTTTTTTATAAATTGGCCTAAAAAGTTGCAATTCCCGAATTTTAATTTGTGTGGAATGGGCATTTTTATCTGATGGACTGACGGTTTCGGGTTCGATGAGGATACTAATGTGCATGCAACGTCAAACTTTCTCGTTTTCAGTGGTAGCATGGAGAGGTCCGTCAGCTTACCTAACTGGTACAACTTGTGCATTTGGAATGCTCCTCCGATGCACCAAAGCCAGCGATTACATTCCGTTGGTATTAGTAGCTTTTAAGCTGCCACATTTCATGCTGTTATCAGAAAAAAAGCAGTAATTTTGTTAGGATATTTGTGTCTGGTCAATAAAATTCTCACTATTGCTCATGTTTGAGAATTTTATGGGCACATTTGCCTTCGCCTGTTGCAACCTTTATTTTCGAAACTTTCTTCCTTACTACGTTACTACAACGACTTCTTTCTCTCTTGAAGGTTGGCAACGAGACAAAGGGTACACGTTCACCCCTGCTTCTTTTTGGAAGTGAAAGCGTACCCTTTTTACGATATTTTTGGGATTTCGTGTTCAAAAAATCGCTTTCTGCTACAGTCATGGAGGTCTAGCCAACCTACCATGACAAGGGCCAACGTACCTTGACGTGGTGTAGCGGCTTACCTTCCACCCTTTTTTGGCCTTCGTGCCTACTGATTGTGGAAGAAACTAAATCGTTGTGCCCGAAATATGGTTGAGCGAATCTGTACCTTCCACACTTTTTTTGGCCTGCGTGCCTTAGATGTATTTCTGTGGAAGGGACTTGTTCGTAATTCCATATCCGATGTTCGCCAGAAAAAAGTTGCAAGGTACTAAACTGGTGATGATCTGCGATTTCCTGCTCGTAGTAAGAGGAATCTACTGGAAAGACTGAAAAGAGCTTTGAAATCTCTTGCGGAAGTAGGCGCTGAAGGAAAGGCCTGAGCAACCTTACCTGATGTTGCTGCACTTTCGTTTAATATTTCTTTGTTCGAAGTAAGGAATCCAGAAGGTAATGGTTGGTGACGGGCACTGAAATATTAGTCGGTACGCATCAAGAGTTAGGTCATAGAAAACTAACTGGATGTTGCCCCGATGAGGTCTCTTTGCTCTAATTAACCATTACTAACAAGATGAATGAGGCGAGTACGGAGATGAGTAGCTGGTGCAGATATATATATTGCCGAAATGATACCCCCTTGCAAGTTTTAAAACTGGTGAACATCATTGTTCCATGCTTGTAGTAAGAGGAATCTACTGGAAAGACTGAAAAGAGCTTTGAAATCTCTTGCGGAAGTAGGCGCTGAAGGAAAGGCCTGAGCAACCTTACCTGATGTTTCTGCACTTTCGTTTAATATTTCTTTGTTCGAAGTAAGGAATCCAGAAGGTAATGGTTGGTGACGGGCACTGAAATATTAGTCGGTACGCACCAAGAGTTAGGTCTTAGAAAATTAACTGGAGGTTGCCCCGATGAGGTTTCTTTGCTCTAATTAACCATTACTAACTAGATGAATGAGGCGAGTATGGATTGTCTGCACGGAGGTTCTAGGAAGGTCAAGGAATGGGCAAGCAACTGACTGGAGGACCTTCTGTGGATAATGCCGAATACGCTGCCCGACATGAGACCAACGGGGATTGGTGGAAGGACAATGGCATTTACTGGATGGGCCTTGAACCAAAGAGACTGACGGGAAAGGCTAAGACTTGGCTTTACTGAATGCTGTAAAGGTACACACATTTTTTTTTTCTACCTAAAAAACATTAGGTTCGCGACAAGTTTAGAGAATCTTTTGGGTAGTAGTTTTCGTGGGTAAAACAACACACCTGTTACAGATTCAGTAAGGTGTCAGGAATTATGCTATGGCGAGTTGGACGTAACGAATCCTTCACGTCATGACGTTAGTTTTCTTTGGCAATGCCAATTGTATACAAGTTCTATAGTTTTGTCTGAGATCGTTTTGCTAGGTTTGCACGAGGACGCTCCTGCACTAGCAAAGTGATCTGACTTGATCTTAGAACTTGTATGCCTTTCAGTAATGAAGTCTACGTCCTTGCACTATATTCCGACTTTATCGTGACTTTTAACTCTTTTTACATTTTTTGGGGGTGTGCAAAAAATGCCTTTCCGTGGTAACAGCTACTGACCTTGACGTGGTACCACGGCTTAACCTTTGTCGACTGCCTTTTAACGTTCATATTAAATGGTTTGTCGGCAAAGGGAACTAACTGGTAGCTTGCCTCTCTGTCAAAGGGAAGACTGGCGGAAGCATAGCGGTCAGTGACTGTTCACTCATTGGCCACTACCGTCGCTTTGACTGACTGGCATACAGCCTGAGTATTAGCAGATCTTCGCATCAGCCAAAGTGTTGTAAAAGTGTCGAGTCCCATGATTCGGGACGAGCGCTTGATACTTATAGGCTACAAAGATTAAACCACCACTCAAATGGTGCGCCGTGCCGGTAATCGCGTGGGCACGTTAAATATACCGCGTAAAGTCAGAGTGACCGAAGTTTTCCTAATTGACCCTTGTGAGCTTAAATTTAACTAAACAATCGAGAAAAGAATCAGATGAATCCTTACGAAGATCTTTTGGAGACGAGAAATTGATAATTGATACAAAGGTGAAGGTTCCTTTTATGGATATGAAACAAAAGGCGTTCATACAACTAGAAAAATATAGAAAGGCGAGAGATGCTGCCGTTCTGGCAGGAGAAACGGTCCCCCTTCCTCTGTTTTCAAAGTATCCTCAACCAGACGAGATAATTCAACCAAACGAGACTCTTCAACCAGTCAACAAGTTTCCTCAAACTTCAAAGAGGAAAGTTGAAGAATCAGAAGACATTGAAACACCAATACGTCGTCATAAGAAAATTACACCAAACTACAGGTGTTTAGACAGTAGTGATGAGGAGGAGTCCGCTGTTACTTTAGATTTTTCAGGATTTAATTTATCAATTGACACTCCCGAGCCCGATACTGAATCGGAATATATTCCGTCGGACCTAGAATCCGAAAGACAGGCAAGAGGAAACACCACCACACACAGCACACTCCAACTACTACTTCAAAACACTACCACAATCGCTGATGCATCTTTTAGAAAAAAATCTCTAAAGAATTTGGATACCCAAGAACAAGGAAAGATCTAGAAAAAATCTATGCTCTTTTGATAAAGACTATTTTGGCTTTACAAAACGAAAAGGAATTAAAAAAAGATTAACAATGCTTCTCATACAGTTTGACAGAAGCCAAAGAAGAGTGAAAGGCAAGAAAGAAATGATAAAATCACAAAGATTGATTCAAGTATCATCCTAGTCACTTTCAAGAAACATATACCTAAGTTGCCTATTGTCATAAACAAACAACAGATAACCAACCTAAAAGAGCTAAAAGATTTACCAATCGGCAGCACCATCGGTTGATAAAAATATGGAAAATTATTAACTATAAATAATAATGTATGTTTATTTTAATTCATCTGTCATTTTGATATTTTTCTTTTTTGTTTTGGTTTTTTTAATATATTTCTTGTACATGATGAAACAATCAATTTAAAGTGTGACGGAAATGTTTCAACATGTGTAGGAACTGTTATGTTTTACGACTCCGTAAGTTTTTTTTTTTTTTTTAAACTAAAACTGGCGGTTTACACTCTTTTGTATTCTTAAGATGGTAGGAGTCGGTCCTTTCGGCCTTCCGGGAAGGATAGGGTGGGACTATATTTCCCCCTCCAGGGAGGGTCTCCGGAACCCCGCTCTGGGTATTTGGGTGTAGCGGGGTTCCTCCCCTAGGGGTATTGAACAACGTCCTGCCTCTGTCTTCCCATCGCGCTCTGAGTCACCTATTTTTTTTATTTTACATTTTTATAAGCTTTATATGCTGATTCCAAATAGGTAATTGGTTTTTCTGTAGTGTACTTTTCGCGATATTTCTGTTTAATTTTTTTTCCTTTGTTTTAATCGGTTTTTCTAATAGGCTTTAACATGCTATTCCAAATATGTAATTGGTTTTCCTGTAAGTGTCCTACTTTCTTATATATCATTTTTTTAATTTTTTTTATATAAATGTATTTTTTAAAATTATTTAATATTTCGAACTTTTGAATCATGTCACCCACTTACAATTCATTGTTAGTATCATATACATGAAAATATGTTTAAAAAAACAAAAAAATCAAAACTGACGAAGTCGTAAGTAGTATGGTAGCCACTTCAAAGACTCTAACATATGAGGCACCGGCCTAACCACGCCTTTGCAGATCTTCGCATTAAGGCGGACAGACATCACGGCGGTCGCAACAAACTCTGACCGACTGGACTAGCTTATAATCTGGAAGTTTCACATCATTGCCTGATGATTAGGGTTGACAAGCACCGGAATATTTTCGCACGCACCGGTGGTCGGCCACAACTAAAACAGAGATTACACTGATTGGGACTTTGCTGTTCTTTAACCGTTCGAATTAATTGGTTCCATCTGTCTGGGCTACTTACCATGTACTTTTAGTCTGTTTTTTTTATTTTTTTTTTTTTTTTGTTAGTTGCAAATTAAAGTTAGAGCGTCTCCGGTTGCGTTTGTTCTTAAGGGTTGCAGACTCATTTCGTCTGCTAGAAAGATATCGTTGGCGTAGAGAATTGACCAGGGATGAGGTTTTTCTGATATTGGCAGTCCACCTAATTCGTTCAAACAAGCAGAGGCGGAGGTGCCCTAACCCTTGGTCACTCTTAACATATTGAAGAGACGACCTGTCTTGCTGGGGCATCGCAGTCAACGTTGTTTAATTGTGGTAGGGTGCAGTTTAATTCATCGACGTAGCTCGCCGTGAACGATGCGAACACTACGGTGTCTTGAAATTATCATTTGCAAAATTTCGAGTTATATATAATATATATATTATATTAATCTATATATATATATTTATACTATATATATAGTATATTATATATATGAATAAATCCATATATATACTATAATTAATTATGGCCACGCGGAACGGGAGGTCGGATCAGAAAAAAAAATCGGATTCATAGGTAGCCTCCATGATACGAATAAATTGGGATTGTTCTAGGGGTCGAAAAGGAATTTTTTTTCCTGCCTAGGGTGAAATGAGTGAGGTTAGGATGTTATGGTCACCCTAGGAAAAAAATCATTTCGTATAAAAAAGTTTTTGGTTCCTTAAAATAACTTTTGCCTAAGGTGGCTTGCAAACACCGTCGCTGCGCCCTATATGAACCCACTTTGTCGCTGATGCGAGCCACATTACACAGCAATAAATTTTTTTTTATTTGCTTAGAACATTTTTATCAAACTTAATTCTTATTTTAAATTTTAAGTTAATATACAGTACATTTAATAGTTTGTGCGTTAAGTAACTTTTAATATATAATATATAGGATAATTTATATATATATATATATGATATATATATATATATATATATTATTTAATATATATATATATATAATATATATATTACTATTTTTAACATAAAATATACATAAATTAAAATTAAAGCTCGAATATAAGGTCGTTTAACTACGTCCTTGAATTTCTTCGTTCAAAAACCCCAAATAGATACGGTACCCTGTTGCAAGGTAACAATACTTAATAGCAGTGGTTTCAAACTGTGCACTGTGTGAGCCGTCACTTTGGGAGACGCAGCTATAGAAAACAGATTTTCTGCTAAAGCTAGCTTACTTATGTGATATTTTTAAAAAGCTGAATGCTTTAAAATCTTATTTTGAAAGGGATTGAGATAATTTCGGGTTTCATAAAAAAAAAACTAAAATTATGGAAAATAAAAATGAAAGAAGGAGGCGGAAAGCAATGTTTTCAATATTGAACACTTTCTTGACTCCAATGGGTTGATTTCTCTCGTGAATTGAAATCCATTTTTGTAGAAAACTTATCACAGCTTATTGCCGGGGTTTGGATATTTTTAAAACGTTCATATGAATAAATTTTCATGGATTCAGGATCCATCTAAATGTTGCTGCTCCATCTGATTTTGTCATTGGGGAAAAATAGAATCAATTGAACTGTCTTGCGACAATTCGTTGAAAATAAAATTTTGTGTCATGGAATTAACAGAATTTTGGATGTCGGTAAAAAATGAATGTCCACTACAGAGCGGTAAAGCTCAAAAAGTTTTAATTCCATTTGCGACTTCTTATTTATGCGAAGCTGGGTTTTCGACTGTCACTGTAAAAAAAATTAAATATCGATCAAAATTCAATGTAGAAATGCAAATGAGGGTGGTGTATCAATGCAGAGTATATCTTTTTTAAGAATGGAAGATCACTCAGGATCCATCCCAACTAATGACTTTAAAGTAAATTTAATTTATTCATATATATATATATATAAAAATATATATATAAATATATATATAATATATATATATATATATATATATATATATATATATATATATATATATATATATATATATATATATCATATAGGAGAAAGTCTAGTTATTGACCTTTCTCGAACGGTACTCGTTAGCCCAAAAAAAAATAGTACAGGGTATCTTTATGGACCATAGACTTTCTATTATAGGGGATTGATGATTCAAATATATATACAGGACCTGTAACGTTTTACGACTCCGATACGTTATTTTTCTTATTTTTATTTTTTCACTAAAGGATACCCAAGGGTAAACAACCGAAAGATGGCAGGAGTCGGGGGTCTCTCGGCTTCGGGGAAGACAGGGTAGGATATTTCCCACCCTCGGTGGAGGTCTCCGGAACTACCCGTCTTTGGTATTTGGGTGTCCGGGGTTCTCGACTCCTCCCTACCGGGGTAATGGAAATCGTCCCCCCTTACGGAGCTTTCCGCACCGTACTGCACCACACTGAAGTTCTAATTCTACTTACTTAACAAATAAATATACTTGAATCCAAAACTCAAGAACTTGAGAAAAAACTCAGGCGATGGCATCCCTGTTATGAGTCTACATTGTGTAAAATGTCTACAATTACTCGCGTCTAAAGTAAACACCCAATGAATATTGTAATATTTTTTTTTAATTATAACTTCAAAATATAATTTCCCAATGATATATATATTATTACATTTTTATATGTAGTTTATATGGCGCTGAATTAAGAGAGAGGCACTTGCCTTCAAAGGTCAAATAGGTAGAGTTTTGGGGTTTTCCAGTTCTCTATATAGAGTGATATATATGTCTTCTCAAAATAATATATTATATACTATATATAATATATAGTTATATATATATAAACTACCTTTTAACTTGCTTTATCCGCTATTAAGAGGGTAATACAGGGGGACCACAGGAAATACGAACTTACGGCCGGGCCCTATCCCAAACAGCGCCACCAACGTGTTCGCAGTCGAGTTTTAATTCTTAACCCCAGGTAGATAAAAACTCCAGACTGCTACGCGGAGGATTTGGAATCAGCGTCCTCTCGTAATGAGAGGCGGCGACTTTCAAAAATTAATAAAATGTCGTTCTATATATTATTATTATACTATATATAATTATTTTATATAAGAATTGTAAATATAATTATAATAAATTATATTTATTATAATTTATATATAGTATATACCATATATATATTTCAGAGAGAAATCATGGAAATCTACTGTTGCCATAATTTAATCTTTTTTTAGCTTGTGGATTGAGATTGAATAATAGACCCTACTTTATAAATTGTAAAACGTTCTTTCTAGAATTTAACATGGGGTGACTTCAGCAAACTTGAATTCGTCAAGGGAGCCGCGAATCGAAAGAGTTTGAGAACCACTGCTTTATAGTATTAATGGTCCCACGGTATCGTAAGTATATTTTTACAGTGATATAGCATTTAATATAATTATATTTATTTATTTATTATTATTTTACAACTCTCGAATGTAGCCTGAACGTTTTGCCATAAAGGCGGAGTCTAGCATTCGAAAGTACGACACGAATATACATACGTACAATAAACGATTATTGATATATAGTTTGTTATATTTATTCGGACACGGAATATAACTATATCGCTTTGCAAAAAGGCGTTGCCTAATATTGAGTTAATTTCAATTAGTTTAATATTTATTAACGAATCAACAAAATTAACATAACACCTGCGTTAGTTTTCATATTCAAACTATTAATTGAATGGGAAAAGCTGTAAATATTCCACCGACAAGGGTCTACCCAGAACTAGAGCAATATTCAACCTCAATATTTAACGTTCACCCTTATTATTAACTAAATTTTAACTTTTTGCCGTCAATTCATTTTCTACTGAGTTAATTAACGTACTGTATATTACACATTATCTAAACGGATGTTCTTAAAGCTAAATCAACTTTATATTAAATCCACGCTCTATTATAGGTATAATTTATTTCACTTAAAAGATAATATACGATAAGGACAATAGTATGATATATTATTGCGCAGTAAATATGTGAAGTTATCGATCCAAAGTAAATTAGTCAAATGAAGAGAAAAGAATGTATCCAACCAATCATAATCATTCCAGAATATTCTATAGAAATTGAGTTCCAATATTTTTATTTAAAAATTTGAAGACTGAAATTTTTGTTTAAATTCTAGGACCAATAAATAATCTTGGCCCTGTTCGTATTAATCGAATTCGGCACAGGATCAAAGATGGCGGTGTATGCGGATCTAAGATGGCGGTATATGATAGGGCTCTTACAAAAGGCTTATTGCTTCTACCACTGCCTATTGGCAGTTATCTGTTTAAATTTTATGAACAAAAAATACAATGTATTTTAACAAATTTATATATGATTGGTCTTTAAACACAATGTCTACGAATAAATACTCAGAAATACTAAACGAACTAGCTATGTCACATTTCAACTGTGAAATGAGACTCATGACGCCTGACGGCGTTTTGTTGCCACTAAAATTTTGATTTCACACGTAGTCACGCCTGGCAAGATCTTTGTCAAAATTTAGCTCACCTTTGCTTTTTATTTGATATTTCAAGGCATAAATTATTATTTTTTTTTAAATGGCTTACGCATTTATTATTATTATTATTATTATTATTATTATTATTATTATTATTATTATTATTATTATTATTATTATTATTATTATTATTATTATTATGCCGATTTCGACGAAACTTAACTTTCCGATTTTCATGAAACTCACATAAAATGTTTAAAATGAGCTTAAATGAAAAAAAAAATATATATATCACAACATGAGACTGAAACAAGTTACGAAGTCTTCCAATTTAATATTTCAAGCATTCAAAACTACTCACTCCCACAGGCTTCTTTATTTAAATTTTGTTTAAGGCTTATCATGGTGTTAATGCAATATTTAATTAATTTACCAATACTCAGGTTTGGTGGTTCCAGGGGCGGAGGACCCAAAGAAAAATGTTCGCGTGCCATGCATTTGTATCGGGTGCCATGGATATTATTAAAAACATTTATGGCTAAAAGTATTTATAATGTCGAAATTTGACGGATTTTTAAAATAAGGTTCTTCATCCTTCAACTCATTTCAAATCTGCTTCCTCTTTTACTTCTAGAATTGTTTGTCATGTGATTTTCTAAGATTCCGATAATGTGAACGATATAATTGTATTCTCTTTAATGTAATACAGACAGACTTGAACTTACAAACACTTAATATGGCTACAATAGCCATTATACTAAATCTTTCAACATTCTCTCCCCGTGGTGTCAAGATTTAACATTTATGTTATGCCGCTTTCTTAGATATTTTAAGCATGGTACCATAAAGTACGTATCCAAGGTAAATATCGATATATTTCCGATGTTTTCCTTACTCATTCACCTTGAAACTGGCTTTTTCGTGCACTGAAGCATTCGTTTGATGACTTATTTTTATTAATTTAATATTTTCCAACATTTTCTTTCGTGTGCATTAATTAAAAATACATTTCGAGTTTTAAAAGTTAATTATAAAAATGTTCCAGTTAACCGACAATCAAAACAATTACCATATATTCTATTAAAGTTTAATTATATTTTAGCATTTACTAAATTTAATAGTAATAGCCTTAAATTACCGAATGTAGCTAGATCGTTTTGCCATAAAGGCTTTGTCTAGCATTCGGCACTATTAAATAATATATCCCTTTAAAATAACACAAACTTTAAATAAATAAAAGGATTTGTTAAGGTTCAAATTTTTCCAAGATTAGCTTGCTACAAATATATTATACTAGTAAATAGGTATAAACACTTATGAATAAATTATTTAATAACTTCGTAAACTGCAGAATTTAAATTGTTTCGCCTAGACCTATACCGTTAAGTTAGTCCAAAACTATTGGTTTAAAATAAACTTTAATCACTTATTTTAATTAATAGGCCTTATAGCGTGAATGTGTGAAAATAAGGAATCACAATAGTAATTTAGCATTGAACTATTTTCGATTTTGGAGAATGTTACACGAGGAAACTTTACTCGACACTACTGCAATGGCACCTTATAGTCTAGTTACTATCCTATAGTAGCTTTCATATCGGAGAGTGACAGACAGACTAGTCGTCCTAAAATTTGATAAATTTGAATCTTTCGAAGTAATTTATAAAATTTTGAACGTAGCTAAATCGTTTCGGCTTAAAATGCAAAGATTAAATTAACAGTGAAGAAACGCAAGTTTTCATAAAACCTTTGTAAATATTTTAGAAAAGAATTGATGTTTCAAAGAACTAAACTTCATACTACTAATAATTTCGAGTCACAAGAATAACTTAATAACTTGTCATTCAATATTGTAGCATAGATAGCAAAATATATGAAATATTTTGGGAAAGACTTCGTTCCAACAATTTTTTATTGACAAATTTTTGAAGAGTTTAAATTCGCATAAATTTTGGTTAAAAATTATTCTTGGCCGCATTCGGTATAGCCGTATTCTTCAAAGCTCTTAAAGCGAATAATAAACTAAACCGACAATAGTTCCAAAAAAGTTTTAGGGTTTTGTGATGCGTTAGTAATCACGATGCAAAAACCAACAACCCAAATATAGATTAATTCTTCCTATCATTCCTGGGCTCTTGATCTGTTACTGATTAGTCCAACGATGTCTATTCTTAGAAGTACCCACTAGTTCCAATAATTAGTTTTTTAAAATCTTTATTACTTTTAATTGAATAATGTAATAAATAAAGTTTTATATAATATATTATAGTATATATATATATATATATATTTTATATATAATACTGTATATAACTATATATATATATATATATATATATACTATATATATATATAATATATATATTAAGTCCATTTCATTGGCATAGCCCTATTCTAGGAGGCGAACTTCTCTAGGTAATTGCTACTAGATTCGAATAGGATCGCACGGCGCCCTTGCATCGCGACTCTGTGCGCTCTAACAAGATTGGTAATAATAAACTTATGAGAACTCTTCCTACCATTATGCATAGATCAATCATAAAGTAGATCGGAATAAGATGGACCAAGGTCAACACAAAGTATCAATATGTTGGCAAGAAAATAAATGGATGGAAGTAGATTTGGTCTGGTAATCTTCTTCACAAAATGCTGACAATAGAGATCTAAATAATGTTTGTCGACTTAAATCTTTTCTCCCCACCATTCTGGTTGCACTCTAATGGTTGTCATCCCTTAGTTTTGTGATTCACAAAAACAACTTAACTACAGAACTTAACCAACAAATTTTATCTTACACGACCATTATTAACAGATGAAGCACCACTGCAACAGTCCAGTTCCTATGACGTGGAAGATTTTAGACAAAGAATCATCCATCTTAATAACTATAAAAAAACGCATCATAATTATAATAATTTTTGGCAGTGTAGAATGAAAGGTTACAAATAGAATAAAATTATAATCCTGGACATTTGCGCTTTAAACTCCTTCATAATATTTTCCATGAAGGATGAGGCCACTATGAACGCTTTACGAAGCAGAAAGAAGGGTATCAGGGTGAAACACTACCGGGCACTAGCAGTTGAACTGATACGCCCATATTCTATAGAACGCCTAAGTCAGAAAAACCTTGTCTTACAAGTTAGAAAAATCATCGAAAATTGTTTTGATGCAAAAGAAGTGGAAAGAGAGCGTGAAGAGCAAAATGTTGAGGGTAGGAAGGGAAGGTGTAGGGTTTGTTATAACGAAGCTGCTACAACATCAGAGAAACAAAATGTGAAAAAATCCAAATCTTATTGTAAAGACTGTAATATGCCTTGCTGCCCAAAACATCGGGAGCAGCATTTCATATGCCAGGATTGTAAAGACAGCTGAGCAGCGCTAATTTTCATATATTATATATAAAATTATAGAAATATTACTATATTATATATATCATCTATATATATAATATATATATATA
>JABUQX010000887.1:0-10245 GCA_015478945.1 Trachelipus rathkii
GAGAGAATCAAATCTGAGAGAGTGAATGTTGAATCGTAATGTATTAGTATGATGATATACTGTGCGCGTTCGAGAATGATGTTAGAGGTTATAGCGAGTAGAGTGTAGAACGGAGAGGAGTATTAGAATTTTGTGTGATTTATGGAATAATCAAAACCCGCGAGACTTGTGAATGAGGGTCGAGTTTTCGAATATCGTGGCCTATAGAGTGAGAGTTTGTGGTAGAGATGTCAACTTGTTTTGCAAAATGTCGACTCTGTGGTGTATTAGATTATATGTAGTAGTTGCGTGAGTGTAGACATACAGAATGGCCTGAATGAGCTGTATGATGGGATATAGATGTAGATGAATGTACTGTAGTTTGTGTGTGATTTGATAGATATATATAGTATATATATATATATAATAGTATATATATATTAGGATGATGATGATGATATATTTATATATATACTTAATATATGAATTAGGTATGTGTATATGGTAGTTACGTATATAGTATAGTTTTTGTGACGTAATTATTGTATATATAGAGTATAGATAGTTATAGTATTAGTATATATGATAGATTAGTATAGATATGATGATATTATATAGTATATAATAGATCTATTATAGTATAGTATACTATAGTATAGTATTTATGATATATAGTATATCTTATAGATGATATACTATTTAGTATATATATATAGTAGTATATATTATATATATATTATGTAATAATTTCATTGCGTAAGTATATGAGTAGTATATATGTATATATATTATTATATAGTATATATATTATATATTAGTATATATATTAGTATATATATATTTATATTATAGTAGTTATACTAGTATATGATTTTAATATTAAATACTATATAGTATATATATATATATATAGTATATGATTATATATATATATATAACTACTATTATATATATTATAGTAGTATATATAGTATAGTATATATTATATTTATATAGTAGTATAATATATATATATATTCAAGTATATATATATTATATATATATATATAGTTATCTATAGTATATATATATATATATTTATATATATAATATATATATTTAGTATATATATATATATATATTATATATAAGTAAATAATATATATATATGAGTTATATATATCTATATTATTGTATATATATATATATATATATATATATATATATAAAGTGTATTTCTATATATATAGTATATATATATATAATATATAGTATATATATAGTATATATATATATATTATATATATAATATTATATATATATATATATATAATATTATATAGTAATATATATATACATTTATAAGAGGTTGACTCCGTTAATATTAGGTTAGGATATTTAGATTTCATGTGAGGTTTCCTAAGGGTTTCGCGAGTGTCAGGTAAGGCTACTTTAATTGTACTGTGACTTTACCCTGACCATTATTAACGTTCCGAAACATGTTGTTAGAATGCATGTTTTCACTCCTAGTCAGTCCACATTGTACTATACGTACGATATATATATAGTATATATATATATATATATATAAGTATAGTATCAGATATTTGGGGGTATAATATTTATATATATATATATAATATATATATATATATATATATAATATGATATATATAATATATATATTATAAAGTTTATTAATATTTATATAATATTAATATAATTCCTTTCAAGATTCATCATACCTATTTTGTTTGCAAAGTGCTTTTGTAATTTTTTCCGTCTTATTGTGTAGTAAAAAAAAAATGTAACTTTACAGTATTAAAGTCGTGAATATTCGTATCCCCGTTTATATATATCCCATTGATTCTCATCCGCATATGATTAGATTTTCGATTCCTTGGTGCATCCTTATTCGCGAATATAAAAAGATTCATTTTGGCAACATCAAAAATTTATAATGGAGGAAAAATAAAAAATAAAAGTGTTTATAGAGTTTACAAGTATTTGCATTATTTTCGTAATTTGTACTACTACTACTACTACTAATAATAATAATAATAATAATAATAATAATAATAATAATAATAATAATAATAATAATAATAATAATAATAATAATAATAATAATATAAATAATAATAATAATAATTTTCTTAATCTTATGCAATATTTGAACGGAAAAATATAAATCTTATATCGTAATATCACAATACCTCATATCTATCAGTAAAATCTTATACATCATTAAATCATTGAGTTTAGAAAAACTTTTTACTTTTTATAATTTATTTAATTTTCTCCGTAATGAAGTTTTTTTTTTTTTTTTTTTTTTTAAGTTACTTTTTTTGTTTAATTCCAAGTAAAAATATTTTTTTTAAATGTTAAATTTGATAAGACTGGATTTCAAGTTGTATTCCCAAATTTTTTATTATTATTATTATTATTATTATTATTATTATTATTTTATTAATTATTATTATTATTAAATTATTGATATATATATAATTATATATATATATATATAGTATATAATATAGTGATTATATAGTATATATCTAGTGTAAGGTTGGCGGCTTTATAATGTAATGGAGATATAATGATAGTATTGAAATATAGATATTATATATATATTTATATATATATATATATATACTATATTGTATCTATATATATATTTATACTATATATATATATATATATATATATATATATATATACTATATAATTAAAATAACTAATACTATATATAGTACTATATATATATATATATATATATACATTATGTATATATATATAATATATATTATATATTATATTATAATATATTTATATATAGTTATATATATTATATAAATTATTAAATTTTATATATATTATATATATATATATATATATATATATATATATAATTATATATATATTAGGGATGTACCCGAGACCCTCGATTTTTTAGAAGTTCGGTTCCGGCGGAACTAACCGGAACTTTCTACTTTTCAAATGTCTTTCTTAATAAAACTTCAGTAAATTGGATTTTGTGCATTTTACTCAGTTATCGATTTTGGCATTAAAAAATAATATAGAAGAATTGATATATTGTGACAAATATCATGATAAAATGACTCGACTCTATAGTTTTGAAAATTTTGAAAATATGAAACAATTATTTTCACACTCGAACGGATAGCTTTAATACTCTAGACAATGTTGTTTTTTTTTTTTTTTTTTTTTTTGAGATTTTTTAAAAACTTTTTTTATTTTTTGGCAATTTACCTTTTTTTAATTATCTAAATTGGTAAAAAAGTAACTAATTAAATATTATTACCTAATTAATATAAGTTTAGTACATATAATTATTATATAGTTTAATTAAGTTTTTAAATTATATATATATGCTGTATAATATTTTCTGCTAATTTTAATTTAATTTTCTGACGTTTCGAATCGCAAGGAACTCCATTGCTCAAGTTTTACTTATTAAAATAATAAAATATAACCTTATGATCTAATTAGGTGATAGCTATGATTAATTATTAATTTATAAAAAAAAAAAATTTGGAATAAAAGAATAAAAAATAAAAAGTCATGTATTTTTTTATAAAAAAAAAATCAAGTAACAAATCAGTTGATTTAAATCATTTGATTTCTTTTGTGGCCAACCCTACTCTAGAATCTAGACCTGGGGATAAATAAATTTTGTACTATTATTATTGTATTAATTATTATCTATTTTATTATTTATTATCTCTTATTATTATTATATTATTAATTATTATTATTATTTTATTATTATTTTATTTTATTATTATTATTATGTATTATTATTATTTTATCTATTATTATTATTATTAATTAACACAACTGGCTTAACAAAAAGGGGAATTTTTTCTTGGATGGAACTTTTGTAGCAGATAATAGTAATTCGGAGGTTTCTGAATTTCCACGAGTACATCGCGTATTTGGCTCGAGCACATCCGACTCTTTACGATCCGCAATCACTGGATCCCTATTTGGTTACATATTTCCCTAGGAATGACAAAATTCATGTGCGGACTACGTAGGCTGTATAGACGTTAGCAATCCCGCATATATCTACAGTAGCAGCCAGTTTACTGCGGTCGATATTGGGAGCATGTGGGTACACTTTAGTACGTTTCTACATGTATTGGATGCCAATGACCTGGATGATGTCTATCATGCATCTGAAATACAGTCGGATGTCCGTCATTGTTTACCGCAGGGTGTGAACTGAACGATCTTGTACGAGAGTTGTATTTGCCGAAGGTTGTCCTCTCGCTTAGCTGTTGACTTCGAGTTGCGATGACAAATACTACTGGAGCATGGGCACAAGAGTACATTTTATCGTAAAGAGAAGCAGAGCTGCGGAGGTTTTTCCAGTCAGATGGTAACCTCTTGTGTATTGCACGTGAAGTTGCCAGGCCTACTACTCGCTATTGGACTCCCAGCATACGATGTACGGGAGTGGCGACTGTTTATTGACATCTTCCAAGAGCAGTTTAAAGTGTGTGTTGTTACACAACGGCAACACATAGTATGCTTCGGTTTCAAGTAGGGTACTCGGTACGGATGAAAGAGGAGTATGCAAATATCAAGACAGTTCTTTTGGTTAGAGGGCGACAATATCAGGTACCATTGGATGTTAATATTCGTCAACTCAAAATGTGAAACATATGCTCGGTCAAGCAAGCAGTTTTCCACTAATATCCCCTGCTTCTGTGCTTTGGGGACAGCCGGCGACAAGGATGCACTGGAAAGAAAAAAGAATTGGCACCAGGGGCGAAACCTTAGAACGCCCAGGAATGAAGGAAACAATTGTCAACGTGAACACATTGTACAGAGAGGAAACTCATCAATCTTACTTGATCACCACACATAAACCTATGGTTTGATTGAAACAATTTGTGAAGGCCTGGACCATGATGGTGAATGCCTTCCCCTATATATGCTCAACGTTTCTGGTCTGAGTGACGAGGAGAAAAAAGCTGGGATATTTGATTGGCCACAAATACGGACACTCCTCCGTGGTGCTGCCTTTTCTACAACAATGCTGTGTTAAACGGCAAGAGCGTGGAATTGCTTTTTCAGATGTAGTTGCATTAATTTTCTGGGGACACAGGAAGCCGAGAACCACTAATATTGTACAGGAACTGCTAGAAAGTTTTCATTCTCATGGATGTAGAAATGAGTATAAAGTGCATTACATTCTCACCTAAGCAAATTTCCGAGTAACTAGGTGAAAGTGTTGTGATGAGCTGGGTTGAACGCTGCCATCAGATCTAAGTTCCATGGAAGGACGGTTACCGAGGGGCAAAGTGGGATATCAATATGATGGCCGACTATTGTTTGAGCTGAGCTTGATGGGGGATATTCCAGACGCTATGCACAGTAGGTCGTCTACGAAGAGAAAGTTACTACCGTCGTAGGTATGTTTACATTAACTAAACCTATTCCTTCTATTACATTCATTGTTTTCCCATATTACTCTTTATTCATAGTTGTATTATATGTTTTACATATATCTATCAAAGACATGTTTCATATCATTGTGATTTGTTTCTCTTCCTTCATATATCCAATATATATTTGGCTTTTTCCTATATATATTTTATATATATATTATATTATATATAAATATATTATATAATATTATTATAGTATATATAAGGTATATATATATATACTATATATATATATATAATATATAGTATTTATATATATATATATAACACATATTATATATATATATATATGATTCTGTAAACAATACAGTTTAACTAGAAATAAAAGCATACGATATTTATAAATATATATATATTTTATTATATATATGTAAAAAAAAACAACAAAAAAACATTCTAATATTTATAGATTCCAATATTAAATATTTAGATTTAGCAAAGAAGTAATAGCGAAATGGGTTTGAATTCAGAAAACCTTGTACTTTTTACTCAAAGGTCATCGTGGTATATTTAATCAATTGATTTTCCAAACAATTTCTTTTACCAGTATTGATTTTGATACCATTTGCATTTAAGTGTTACTTATTATTATTATTATTATTATTATTATTATTATTATTATTATTATTATTATTATTATTATTATTATTATTATTATTATTATTATTATTATTATTATTTATATATTATTAAAAAAAAACTTTAAAGTAGAAATTACTACAAAACAAAATATTAACTAAACTGGTTTAAGCAAAAATTTTAAAAGTTTTAAAACAAAATTCCATAATATTCTTACTTAAAAATGAACATTTGAATTTTAAAATTTTGTGGTGTAGGAAAATAAGTTGCTCTCCATTTTGTGGAGTTAGACGTGATCTCTTATCCTCAAACACGTTACCCGCTTCTGAAAAAAGCTTTTTAAAAAATGCTTTTCTGAAAAAAGCTTTTTTAAACTTTGAAGACGCATATAACTTTATATAATATATTTTTTATTTTTATTAATAAATTTATTGATCTCTATCGAGCAAATTTTGGCCTTCGGAAACTAAGAGCTCACAGTATGGATATGTCAAAGATGCCAAATACTTCTAGAGAGACTCCACTAGTTTATCAGACAAGTTTTAAGTGATATGTAGGTGTAGCGGAGTGCACAAAGTGTCGGTTCCGGCCCGGAACTTTTCCCAGGTTCCGGCCGGAACCAAAAATCCTGGTTCCGGTACATGCCCCAAATTATATATATATTATAGTATATAATATATATATATATATATAAATTATATATAATATATATATATATATATATATATATATATTATATACTATATTACGGTATAATATATATATATATATAAATTATTTATATATATATATATATACTATATATATATTATAATATATATATATATATATATATATATATTATATATATATATATAGAGCATATATATATAAAAATATATATGTATAATATATATTATATATATATATATATATATATATTATATATAATATATATATATTACGTATATATATATATATAGTATATAGTAATATATATATATAATATATATATATATATATATATATATATACGTATATATAATATTCATATTCTTAACGACACGCATAGACATCAAAACATTAATGTTTGCCATTCTTTCAAGCTCTTTTAAGATGCCTATAAAAATAACAAATTAGAATCCGGAATACAGGGTGGTCTTTTCTGAAGAATAATATCTGTAAAGGGATACTAGGGACAGGGAAGAGAATGAGTGACTGTGTAGGTAGATGTACGCGCTAGGGAGAGGGGCAGTGTGTCTGGAACGTGTGTCTGAGTGCTAGGGAGAGATATTGGGTGTTGTGACGTGTGTTTAAGTGCTAGGGAGAGATACAGGTTGATTTGGTATATAGGTGTTATGAGATATAGAGGGTGTTTGGGTGTTTTAGCTTCCGCGCGCTAAGGAGAGACACATGTTTAGGTGTGTGTGTTAACTATGGAAAGATATAGCACAGAGGGTGTGTCTGAAATAGTAAACCAAAAAAGTTTGAAGATCTTAATATACAGAGTGATTCACATATTATATATATATATATATATATTATATATATATATATATAATAATATGATATAATATATATATATATATTATATATATATATATATATTATATATATATATGATATATAGTATATTCCTATGATAGAATAAATATCGCAACAAGAGCTGGTGAGGAAAATGAAAGCTTGCATATGAACATTTGGATAACTCTATCAGAGAATTCGAATCAGCTAAGAACGAACTGATGCTCTTCAAAATGCGAAATGATAAACCTGGGTAAGGTATATATATAATAATATAATATATATATAGATATATTATATATATATAGATATATATAATATATATATAGTATATAGTATATATATATATATATATATATAAATTATAATATGGAATTTTGAGACACTCACTTGAATGGCATTGGGGAGGGGCTTTCCTTTTCGACTTACCTCAATGTTCTTCTACTACTTCTCTGTTTCCGGTGCATGTTTCTCACCTTAGCCCCCAATCTGGGGAAGGGATATATAGTATATTATATATATATATGATATATATATATTATATATAGTATAAATAAGTATACACCACGATATATATAATATATATTTATATATATGTATGATAGTAGAGAAGAGGCCAAAACTGTAGTGGCAGAAGGGTTGGGAGTTATCTCTTCTTCCTCCACTGGCAGGTCTAGTTGGTAGTAGAGGGCTTGTAATTATCTCTTCTGCTTGTTCCTTCACTGCACAGGTAATAGTTGATGGTTGTTCTTTGATAGCTCCTCGTATTAGGCTTCGTTTATACGTTGAGAGGCCTAAGTATCTACAGGTACTCGGGATTCCACCTTTCACTGTTGAAGCTGCCTTCTTCACCAACAGGAAGCTATATAGTTACGCTTTGATTGGTACTTCGAGGCGAGGCAATGAACATCAATACAAAGTAGTTTTATAACACTTTATAGTTATCTCTTTAATAGTAAGGTGTTAAAACAAGCTTTAGTGTGGTTATATTATTAAATTTTACATTCAGGGAATATATTTAAAGTCCGAGGCTTTTATTATCAAGTAGATTAATTTCTAATACTTATTTATTTTTCTCGCTGACCTGCAACCGAGTTAAGTTTTCATATGAGGAGAGAGAGAAAGGGGCTGAAAGTTAGAAATTATCTTTTAGGATAAACAATAAAACAACGCTAAGTATAATATAAACAACAATTTTAATCACTAATTTAAATTAAATTCACTTCATTAATCACTTAAAGCTCAACCAACGCACTGGGTTACGTCTAGACACTGAAGCTTGTTCCTGTTGCTCAGTAGATGAAGTGATTGCTTTTGAAGACGAATCATCATCCGATTGAGAAACCATCTGCAAAGGCGAATTACCAGCCGGTTGAGGAACCATCTGCGAAGTCGAATTACCAGCCGGTTGAGGAAATTCGTCAGAAAGATATAAAACTTAATGTTGATCTCTCTTTGAAGGAAGTATGAATCACCAACAAGAATACAGCTTGAATGAAGATAATACAGTGACAGTCGTATGAGGTCCTCCATTGTATTAGACATATCACTATATTGAAACTGATTTCTCTCCATTCCTCCAAGATAACGCAAGTATATAGTGATATACTAGTATATATATATAATAGTATATTATATATATATATTATATATATATATATATTATATATATATATATATTATATATATATATAGTATATATATATATACTATATATATATATTCTTTCTTTCTTTCTTTGATCTTCCTTCTATTTTCGCCAAGAATGGGAGTGAAGGTGGCGACGGCATGCGAAAAGAAAAGCAGTAGAGAGAACATGACACATAGTCGAGAGAAGAAGCCCAGCCTTCGCCCCTCAGTACATTAATTAGTGGGAACTCATCGCAGTCAGAAAATCCAACCCTAGAAAGGCCTTCATGGGACAGAGCGATGACGCCTCACTATGGGAGATCGTCAAAATGTGAAGGGTTTCATATGATCATGCCAAGTGGTAAGGTCTGCCATTGTATTTACATAGCTACCAAAAATATATACTGATGGATTCATTTCCTCAGGTTGATCCATCCATATATTGTAGCAGTTGTACGAGGTGCCAATTGATCTTAGACGTAATACCATGCATGAATGAATCTTCTATTGTAACAAAGAGCTGAAGAGACAAAATGGAAGTTCATCTGATGATGATTTGTGAGTCCGTTGCCGTAGAGAGGTGGTTATTTTATCATAGGTCAACGGAAATAGTCACGATTAACGTGCGGAGGCTGTAGGCCTGGGGTATTAAACTGTGTGGAACTGATGTTCCTGTATATCCGATCTGCGTGTTGCTTTCGTCATTATGACATCTTGAAATTGGTATAAGTGTCGACGGAAATAGCCATGTTAAACTGAGATTGGTATACCTGAGTATTAACAGGGTGACTGATGGTCTCGCGTCATCACTGGTCTGCATGATGCTTGAATTTTCTTCTGTGATGTGGTCTTCTGCTGGGAACTGCTGCGGTTTGTTGTCTGTTTCCTTTCTCAGGGAGACCAGGTTTGCAGGAAAAGTAGCTCGTCGGCATCTTCTTGAATCTTCCTTTTTCTGTGACGAACTTCTTCTTGTAGGGTCCTTAGACTTCCGAAAGCATCTACTTGAAAGGGTGTTCTTCTTGAAAGGGTGGTCTTCCGCTGTGAGGGTGCTAAGGGCTGCTGGTGTTCTAAAGACATCTTCTTGAGAGGGTGTTTG
>JABUQX010000888.1:0-12500 GCA_015478945.1 Trachelipus rathkii
ATAATAATATTATGATATATAAGAAATGAGTAATATTTATGATATATATAGATAATATATATGTAATAGATGAATAGAGAAAAAAGAAGTATATATAATATTATAATTAAATTAATATATATATTAAGGTCCAAAAACCTAAAAGAAGTTTACCCCGCATGACTTATCATCGAAAACTCTAAGATAGGTTGGAGGTACAAAAAACTGATAAGCATATATGAGAAGTGAGAGAGACGTAGAATGAAATTTTGATTGGAAAATGAAAAAAAAAAAAAAAATATATTTTGTATTAAAAAAGAAAATTTTATAATCTCCAAAACTACGATAGGTTGACAAGAGAAAACTAAAACATATTAATGGAAATCAGCGACGGGAGGAAATATAAAATAATCTTTTTTAGGGGGTCGAGGCTCGAACCGATGAGGGACAGAGGGGGGACGTTCTCGCGAGTACCCGAGCGGTAAGGGGAGGGGCGAAGAGACACCCCCGCAGAGGAGCAACCCAAATACCAGAAAGAGCGGCGGTTCGGAGACCCTCCCGAGGGAGGGAAATAGTCGACCCGTCCGGTCCCCCAGGAGGCCGAGAGCCCGATCTTGCATCTTTTTGCGTTTACCTGGGTATTCTTTTTAGTTTAAAGAAAAAAAGAAAAAGAAAAAAAAATTCATACATATTTCATACGCTGGTTTTAAATATTTATTAGTTTTCTTGTGTACCTATTCTTAGTTTTGGAATATAAGTTATTTAAAATGTTTAAAGAGATAAAAAATTTATTTTTTTCATTTTCCGCACTAATTTCATACGCTGATTCATATATGTTATCAGTTTTTTGGACCTATCTTAGTTTTCGAGATATCATGCCGGAGGAGTAAACTTCTTTATAGTGTATAGAAGGTTGCAGTGAAATTAGTAATGGAAAGAAAGAAAGAGAAAGAGAATAGAGAGTAAGAGAGAGATAGTAGTAGTAATTATATTAGATGAATAGTAATAGAATAGTAGAGATATATGAAATAGATATAGAATTGAAGATAGATAGATAATATATATGAGAATAGATGATATGAATTATAGAGAGATATTAGATATATATTGATGAGTATAGATATAGATAGATGAGTAGAGAGTATAGATGAGAGAGTATTAGTTAAACGTTAATTATACGTTTTTATGGTACAATGGTAATTCATACTCTGTGTCAGAGTGAAAGTAATATCCTTCCACTATCGTTATAAATGTGTCTTATATCAAATTAACATAATAAGTTTTTTCTAATAAATAATATTTATTTTATAAAAAAAAGGTTATGGGGGGAAAAATTTTAATTCTGTAGGAAACATTGTTATCAGTTACATATGACATAGTGAGATCCAGCTTCATAAAATGTTATCTTTTCTTTTACCAATAATTCTCATTCAAATTAAGATGCCTGTACCAATGCTTAGTCGCTTTTTGCACCGATTTAACTCATCCTATCGGTATATACTCTTTCCCCTTACTTACAAAACAAAGGCTTATTTCAACTTTTATATATATAATATATTTAACTATCCCACTTTCATTCATCTTTTTCACATCTCGGGTTAATACTCCCAATAAGTATTTTACCTGTTATATACGTTACTTACTCGTTCTAATGAGGTAGTCAGGCAAACTTAGATATATAATGTAAGTATAGCTCTATGTAGTAAAATAACATACTCCCCACCCCACCTCTCACTAAAATATCGAATATATGTGAGCATGTGGTACTCATAACTGATTATTATGTACTAATTTATATGAAATATTATAATCTCAACTTTAATGGTTGAGTGTAGCTATACTTTGCTTAACTAGACCTACATAGGATGTGTCATATGCTACTAAGTAAGGACCATTGAGTCTCATTATATGATTCTTACATACTTACTATATACTAATATTTCAGCGAAATATATAAAAATATAGAGCTTTACAAAAACACTAACTTATAATACTTCCTTATATTCTACACAAATAACATAGTTGTATACAAGCAGAATTATTCACTTGCATTCAGTATTATAACAAGATAAGCCACGTAACTTAACTCTTTTCATAATTAATTTTTCCATAGCATGATAACTTACTTTCTACTCTCAACTTTTGAAGTTATATTTAACTAAGATTACTAGTTTATATTGACCCTATAAACTCTGAGTGAGATTTATAAAATAATTGGCTTTAATTTAATCTTGAGGGTTTCTTTTAAAATCAATATACATCGGTTATATAAATTTCAAGTATAACCCATCGGATAAGTACTGGTTATCATGATTATCATTATTTACCCTTACATTATACCATTACCTACCCTCAAACCTATAACTATTAACTTTAACTTATAATCACTACTTACTCTAATATTAACTTACTAATAACTATACTACTATACTACTACTTACTACTTTTACTACTACTTATCATATCATTCATAACTATATCATATAAAATTAGTTAGAATAAAGTAACTCAAAGAATAAATAATATTCATTAGATCATCATGGAGTAATTCAAAAATATATGGTTAAAGAGAAGACAATAAACGAACGTAGGAGTGAAGAATATATGAGATTACGCTGAATTAGAAAAGAATAAATTGTCAGCAACAGTCAAGCCGTTTGATTTACATTAAGAAAAAGAAGAAGAAGAAGGAAAAAGACCGGCAAGCAAAGGAGAAACGAGGAAGAAAAAGAAGAAGGATATATATATATATATCATGCAAATAAATAAGAGTAAGTGAGAGAGCAATTAAAGAAAAGAAAAATAAACTATATATTTGGTGAAGACATAAAATTGAGAAGATAGAAATACAGTATAACCTCACATAGGAAGAAGAAGAAAGAATAGAAGTAAATTGATGACTAACAATGTGCAAGAATAACTTCTCAGGTATTAATGTTACTGTATTTATTATCTTATTCTTATTATGAATTTTATTATAGTACTTTTTTTGTATACTATTGATAGTATTTACTATCACTATCTGTAGTAATTTTTAAAATAAATATAATAATTATAATATAATTGATATTATATATATATATATATATATATATATATATATATACTATAGTATGAATTTCATTTATATAATGAGTATATATACTTCTATATACTATATACTTAGTTTTCATTATACATTCAAATTTGGTTGATATTTGCCATTGAGAGCGTTCTCATGTTCGTCACTCATATTCACAATTATATTCTACTTTATATATATATATATACTTAGTAATTTATGATTATATTGATATATGTTATTCTAATATATCGTTTTTTATTTACCTATTTATTTACTTATTTCATTTATTTTACCCATTAATTCAGAGTCTCTCACAAATATATGACGTTTCATTTATTTTAAATACCCATCACTGTTCCTCTAAAACTATTTATACCTATTAACAAAAAAATAAAATAAATATTTCTAATTTTAAAAAAAAAATTAATAATCTCACTATAAAAAAATAAATAATTTATCTTAATAATAAAAATTCTAAAAAAAATAATAATTATATGTCAAATAGGTCGCGGGCATGAAAGTAACAAACTAATAACAAATAATGTATTTTTTATAAAATACGTAAAAGAACCTTTTCAAAATTAACTTTTTTTTTTAATTTTATTATTTCTAATATCATACATTGATATTTTTTTACTTTTTTCATATCCTTTCACACTTTCTTATCTAGAAAGAGAAAATATTTCTCCTCTGTGTGATATATTTTTCTCTTCTTCTCTTTTTTATTAAAACAATTTTATGAGATTATTATAACGTACTGTTTCACGTTCTATAACCGTGGACACTTAATATACAATTTTGAGCGTTAGTATTCAGATTAGTCACTCTTCTTTCAATCTCTCATCTGTGTTTAATAGTCATATCTGCAAAATGTATTATGTAATTACTCACATAATAAAAATAAACCAAATACATCTATGCTTATATTAAAAAGGAGAGATGTCACTTTCCAGTCTATCTCCGATCAGTTGTTCGCTTGGTCTTCCATGAAGCTTTCTACAATTACAAAATTCATTTGCTCACCTCGATAGGTTTAATTTTTGATTAAAATTAGTAACTCTTTTCGTGCAGCTAATATTTATAGCTTGCCAACTTTATCTATTTCAAATTCTATTATACTCGAATAACTGTACCTCTTGTTCTGCTGCTGCTGCTGCTGCTTGAGTTTCTGTCAAAATGTTTGAAATTTTGGGCTCTATGTCATTTCTTTCAGAAATTTGCTTAAAATAATTTTTTTTGTTTTATCATAGAATAAAATTTTTGAAAGTGTGTGAATTGAATTAGTTTATGGCTTTGTTGTGTTATATGAATGAGTTATTATTATTTTTTTTACTAGATAGGTAGGAAATAATGAATTTATTAGTTTTTCACTGGTAAAACACTACTTTTAAAGATGCTAAATTTGAAATAATAGGCCTCCAAATTTTATAATTATAACATTTGTCTATAAACGTAATTATCAATTTTAGCGACAACACCCGATTTTCGCATTTTCAAGAAACTTTATGAAATCTTCGAAATATAAGCCTGAAAAAAGTTATGATGTCTCCAAATTTCATTTAAAGCATATTTAATGCCAGATGGTTCCTCTTTTTTCTCTCTCTTTTTTTTTTTTTTTAAATATATGATTATATTAACTTATAATGTTGAAACAATATTTTAAAAATTTTCCAGCACTCATGAGGGAGGAGTTTACGGGGGAGGAGCCCCCATAGACAAATTTTGTGCGCCATGCATTCATTAACCACTAAAAATTTATGCGTTATTTCCTTGCAAATAAAAAAATAAACAAATAACCCATTCCCATAAAACGTCCTACTTCAGTGTACTGAGAATACCTATTACGATTAACTGCGAAGGCAAATTTTTGTAGGCTGCAACTTTACCATCATCTGTGTTGTAAGACTTTTACCATCCTGTGGGTGGGCAGAAACATGACCATCCTGTTGGTGGGCAATAGCTTAACTGAATATGTGTTCTGACGTATTTAAAAATCCATAAATAAATCAATAAATGACAATTCTGTACAACTTAAAAAGGAAAGTATTGTTCGTCCAAATACAGATACAAACTCGTCAGGAAAAAAAAAAAGAGAGAGAGAGAGAGAGAGAGAGAGAGAGTTATTTGATTGATCTAGTTTTTCATCAATGGATAAGAAAGTAAAGGACGCTCTAAAGTTCAAACTTACCATGTCCCAGAAGGATTTTCCTTATTAGCTAAATGACAATAAAACGAAAAAATGTGCTTTAAAAATGCTGGAGCATATTTCCTTTACTAATACCTATTGACCGTTTGTGCACCTCCACCTTCATTTATAAAGAGTAAAGCAGAATCCAGACTCACGACATGATCAAGATACACTTACGCTCCAGATAATGCCTTTGCTTCGAAAGAGAATAATATCCCCATCAGAGGTCTTGCTGAGTTCACGCCCAACGCCAGTCCAAAAAGAAAGTATTTAAAATTTTCCCAAGCTTCTATAGGCAGGCCCATCTTTACGCACGGGCTCGCTGGGCTAGAGCCCAGGGCCCCGCGATCCATGAGGCCCCCTAGCCCTTGCGACGGCAGCCCACCAATGATTACTTTATCAATTTTTCAGCTTTTCAGTTTTTAAATAGAAGTCTCCTCTTGCTCAAACAGAAAATATTGAATTAAAATATGTCGAAACGTTCATATCCTAGTGGCTCAGAGAAGAGGAAGAAACCTGCACATCAAAAAGACATAATACAAAAGTTGACAAAATTAACATCACATTTTGCACCCCCGGTGAGTATTTTATGTTACTTTATGATTTATTTATAAATGAAAATGTTTATTTTACTATTTACAGGAGTTATTTAATCATAAACTTCTTATCTTCTAGGAACTTCTGTGAGCAGCGATCAAATTATTATGTCAAAAGAATCACATACAACAAATTGAGCAGTTTTCATTTGTTTCAGACCCACTACTTCCATGTTAGCAAAAGGAAATCAATGTATCATATATTATAAAAAGTGATCGCCTCGATGGTAGATATACATCTACTTCACCTACAACTGTTTTATCTGAGCATAACAGTCTTAAGCCCAGAAAAATCATTCGCATGATCCTTCACATTATTTTATTTAAATATTTACGAAAAAATACTTTAAATTTGTTATCAAGGGTTCTGCATTTTTCTAAAATAAAAGATATGTGACTTCTCCGAAGCTTGCAGAACTTACAAAGAAGCAGATTGTAGGAGATCAACAATTAGGAATTTCGATAAATCCACTATTTCAGCGTAAAGCTAAAGAACAATAAAAGCCGTGCGAAATAAAATGATTGTTATATTTGCTTCAAAGAAAATCTATAGTGTTTGTTTTCTCATATTGTTTATCAAACCTTCTAATATAGGTTATTTGTCGGCCGACGTGGATGCATATTTACCTATTAATCACATCATTTTAGAGCACGAAAGACGAAAATAGCTCAGTACATAGACAATCGATGATGACTTACCTCGCACGAGGTAAAACTGTTGATAGAGTAGATGCAGACTTGCTGTCTCAATATAAAAAACTGGCTGTTTAGGGCGAAAAACGTCTTAAAAGAATTGTCGCAGTTGTAAATTTTTGCATCTGAGAACTTCCATTTGGGCTGCCAACAAAACCCTTGAATCCCCAACACAACGGAAAATTATTTGCGGATGTATAGAGTTATTTAAGCTGAATTTGATCCATTTTCTCACAGATCACTTAAAAAAAATTTGGAAATCCTGGGAAAGGACACAATTTCTTATTTATCAGCAAATATGTGCAATGAGTTTATTGCCTGTGATGGGAAAACAGGTCCTATTAAAAATTATAAGCGAAGTTAAATCAGCAAAATATTTATCGATTATCGTTGATAGTACACCCGACCTATCACATATTGACCAGTTGACTTTTATTATTCGGTACGTAAAAACCATGTTCCCGTTGAAAGGTTTTTGAAACTCATACATACTACAGAGCACAAATCTGAACATTTATCGGAAATAGTCTTGACATTCTTAGAAAATTATGATATTCCTATTATGGATTGTTGAGGACAAAGTTACGACAAATCGTTAAATATGTCTGGGAAAATACTCTGGTTCAAGCAGAATCAAGGAGAAATGCTGGAATTTGCTACCTCTGTATATGCGCTGGACATTTCTTCCTAAGTGTGTGTGTGTGAGTGTGTACAAGAGGCAACAAGTTTTTTTTTCAAATGGTTCAGAAATTGTAAAATTTCTTTTCGAGCTCTTCCCATCGGTGAATAAATTAAAAGAATATTTAGGTTCTAAGAAAGTTCTTAAAAGTCTTTCTGAAACCAAATGGTTTGCACAAGCTAATGCTGTAAATGCGTTACATCGAGGTCATAAAGAAATTATAGAAGACTTGACGTCTACTGCTCAAGATATTGTACAACCAAGAGAAACTAGAAACGAAGCCGTTAGTCTATCCAGAATGGAATTTATTATTTTATCAGAAATGTGGAATACCGTATTAGAAAGGATAGACAAGACTAATCACAACCTTCAGAAAGAAACCATAACATTGGACGTTGCAATAATTTTGTTATCTTTGCTTGGTAATTTTATTGATACTGTCAGAGATAATTTTAATGAATTCAAATTGTCCGCTAAAGAGAAAAATTCAAGAGCTGAGTACAAGGACCTATTTCAAAGAATAAGAGCTGGAAGTTCACGTATGGCATACTTTGATGGTTCTGCGCCATCTGTGCAAGTAACTGGCAAAGAAAATTTTTTCATATAATTGATATCCTGAACACTTATATAAATATCAGAAAAAATAATTTAGCTGTGGAAAAAAAAATCTCGTAATTTACAATTAGAAGAAAAATTTTCACCCATATTTTTTTATTTTGAAATCAAAAAAATTTAGGTCTAGATTCACTCATATATTTAAAAAAAAAAATTTAATTAAAAATTTTCACATCAAACTAGGATTTTACTTACTTACTACACTTAATCTTCTAGGCCAGGTTTGTTTTCATTTGAATTTCGTCTGGCGAAATTAATGAGGGAATCAACGGAATAATGACGTCTGAACAGAGATATCGAAATTGACGTCATTAATCAGACCCTCAGAAACTAAAACCAAATTGTCTCAAACGTTTGACTACATTTCAGAAATGCATCTATATTATTTTAAAATTTTGCCCAAAATTGAAAAGTTATAAATTTTATGAATAATTTTATACATAATATAAATGCTTTAAATTCTTTTTATATAATATTAATATTCATGTACGTCCTAAGCTTTCTTTTTACTTTTCAAGCTTTGGTTTGAAACAAGGAAGTTGATTGGTTAATTGAAACAAAAACGATGTTTTCGTTCTTAAATACCGAGGAAAATAATAATATTAATAATAATAATAATAATAATAATAATAATAATAATAATAATAATAATAATAATAATAATAATAATAATAATAATAATAATAATAATAATATAAGTTATGCAAATATGAAAATTCAATGATTCATATCTATCATTTATCATAATATATATATATATATTATATATATATATATATAATATATATATATATATATAGTATATATATATATATATATAATATATATATATAATATATATATATTATATTTATATAAATTATATATATTACTAAGATTATATTTTAAGTTTTATTTTAGGTTTAAAATAAGATTAAAACATCAACAGGTTTTACAAATCGACAAACGACGTTTAAAAAGAATATATATATATATATATATATAATATATATATATATATATCATATATATATATTATATATATATATATATATATATATATATATATATATATATATATATATATATATATATATATATATAATTATTTGTGAGTGCGTAATGAAAACAGAGAAAAGAGCTCTTAAGCAAAATATTATCCTTGAGAATGATGATAAAAATTACATATTGAACGTCTTCTTAAAATTCAAAACACTGCCAGCCTTTTCTTCCTTTCCATCTTCCTCAAAAAATGTTTTGAATAATGCAAAAAAATTGATAAAAGGGGGAAAAAAAGCATATTAAAAATGCATATTTTATTTCAAACTTCCTATCTAAATACATCTGTTCCGAAGCATTTGAAGTTAATGTACCATTCAAAAATTCATTTAGATGCCTTTTTTATATCCAAAACGTGAGTTTTTCAGGTATAGAAGTTTTTATACTTGGGGGCGTTATTTTGTGTGTGTGTTTTTTTTTTTATTTTATTTTCATTGTTTTTCTTCTTTTTTCTTTTTTTGTATAGTTTTTCTCTTTTAGAAATGGTTTTGTTTTTCCTACTGTTTTTATTATTATTAATATTATTATTATTATTATTATTATTATTATTATTATTATTATTATTATTATTATTATTATTATTGTTATTGTTATTGTTATTGTTATTGTTATTGTTATTGTTATTGTTATTGTTATTATTATTATTATTATTATTATTATTATTATTGTTATTATTATTATTATTATTATTATTATTATTATTATTATTATTATTATTATTATTATTATTATTATTATTATTATTATTATACATGAGGTGAGTGAAAGATTGTAAATAAATTGGTACACATTTCCTCTTCTGGAAATGAACTAAAAGTTTGCATGAACCTCCCAACCTGAATGGGAATCGATTTAAATCCTCTAGTAAGCTGGAGAGTGAACTTTACAGTAACTTTCTTTTTAGGAATCGCATGAGAGATCGAAACCTCGTCTTTAATCGCGTGAGCCGGTCGGTCACTTTACAATTTTGCCACCTGAAACAGTTAAATCCCCTTCGAAACAAAAGTTTTTTTAGAATGGTTGTTAAAAGTTATTATATTCACTAAATGAGAAAAATTTTCATATAACAATTGGATTTTGCTAAAATATATATATATATATATATATATATATATAATATATCATATATATATATATATATTAATATTATATATATATATATATATATATTATATAATATATATATATATATATATATATATATATATATATATATAATACTATATATATATCTCTCATCTCTCTCTATATATATATATATATATATTATATATATATATATAATATTATATATATATATATATATATATATATATATATTATATATATATATATAATATATATTATATATATATATATATATATTATATATACTATACCACATCATATATATATATATAATCATATATAATATATATACTTACTATATATACTATATATATATTCACTTATAATCTATATAGGGGACGGCTTGCTAGAATTGGTGGTTATTTTAATGAGCAGCACCCTATATAAGAAGGATGGATTAATTTAAGAAATCCATATTTGGAAAGATATTTTATTCACACTACGACGCCGATCAACTTATAAAGTAAAGTAAAGTAATCACGCACACTTCTCGTCTCATCGAGATACTCTTCTCGTAGGCGAAATTGGTAAGTCACAGCTTTTCAAAGCGTTATCTTCGATACTTGCCTCTGACTTTACGATCTTAGCGAAGTTCTGTGATCGAAATTCAAGTCGCAGCCTTTTCCTTGAGTTTATCTTTCTTGCCGGGAGGATTTCTGGAGAGTATCTTGAGTGAATTTATTTCTTCTTATTCTTCTTCTTGATAATTTAATCTGACTGACTGAAGAGTATCTCAAACGGGACGGGGTTTAAATTATTTCATACTTTTGCTAAAATTTTGCTCGCGCAATCTTAGCATAAGTACGAACATACATTAAAATTTTTACAAAGTTAATGGTGTTTTTCTGCGCTAAAAAGGGTGAGGGTATGTTATACTAATTATACAAGATATAAAAATCAACCTTCATTCAAATGTATACATATTGTGGCATTCTACAATACACACTTTTTTGGGGTAATAATAACTAAAATACATAAAGTTATACTTTCAAATGCAAAACATATCTAATTATGTCCGAAGACATAAAATATGACTTTTGGGTAGTATAATTCCAAAATACGAGCATAAAATGGTTAACATCGAAGATCTAACATAAGAACAAAATTTGATACATAAAAATACAGATGTATATATACAGAAAATAAAAAAGTGCATTCAAACACAAGCATATTTGGTTATATCCGTTAGGTACTACAACAAACATAACAACATTTAAATGCATAAAATAACAAAAAATTGTTAATCAATTTTAATTGATATCAACAATAGAATTATTCAACAAAGGTTAATAGGCCCTTGTGAGTAGAATCCAATGATCGGTCGTATAAGCCGCGTTTCTAATCGTATCCATGATTTGACCCAATACGCGCGTAAAATATTTTCAAAGCTTGTTGAGGATTGTTTGTGTAGCGATGTAAGTTGCTTTGAAATTTAGTGTCTTTTAATTTGAAAAAACTTCTTCTGCATAAAAGGGCGAGGATGAACATTTAGATTCGAAAAGGACATCAAAGTTCGTAGTGGAATCCAAAAATGAATTTCTGCCCATAATCCAAACTTAAAATGATGAAAGAAATCCATACCGTAAAGGAAGTTACATATGTAGAGGCGAAGTTGCTTGAAATTAGGTCCTTTATTTGAAAAATTTCTTCATGCATAAAAGGGAGAGGTCACAGAACCATTTAGAATTCGAAAAGGAATAAAGTTCGTTGTAGAATCCAAAAATGAGTTTCTCCCATAATCCAAACTTGAATGATGAAGGAAATTCCATGCAGAAAAGGAAGTTTGCTATGTCTAGCGATGAATCTCGAACTGATAGTTGTGAAAAGGTGAAGACCATAATCCAAATTAGAAATGAAAATTGAAGTCCAGTATCTATGATGTTCGTTTGCTTGAGTCATTTTTTCAGAGTGTTCTGATTGGGAATTTCAGTATTATTTTAGTTTTTTCTTTTTCTTCATTTTTTGTGTTTTTCTTTAGTTATCAGAAGGCGCTGATTGAAGTTCTGGGTGTTCTACTCCGGGTTCACCAATTATATAGGGTACCACTTGCTAAGTTGGTGGCTTTTTTTTATGAGCAAGCACCCTATATAAGAGGATGGTAATTTAGAAATCCATATTTGAAATGATATTTTTATTCAACATAGAAGAGATATTCAATAAAAGTAAAGTAAAGTAATAAAAGACCCTTCTGTTGAGATACTCTCTCGTAGGCGAATTGGTAGTCACAGCCTTTTCCAACGCGTTTTTCGAACTTGCCTCTGACTCTTCGTTTAGCGAAGTTCTGTGATCGAATTTCAAGTCGCAGCCTTTTCCTTGAAGTTTATCTTTCTTGCCGGGAGGATTTCTGGAGAGTATCTTGAGTGAATTTATTTCTTCTGATTCTTCTTGTTAATTTAATCTGACTGACTGAATGAAGAGTATCTCAAACGGACGGGTTTAATTATTTCATTTTGACTTATGCTAAAATTTTGCTCGCGCAAAATCTTAGCATAAGTACGAACATAAATTAATTTTTACATA
>JABUQX010000888.1:20000-25509 GCA_015478945.1 Trachelipus rathkii
AAAGGAAATAAAATCAAATAAATTTATTTTCATATAAATTTTTTTTAGTTAATTTAAATTAGCAAAAATTTTATTTGTAAATTTTATATTCAATTTTATACTGTATATTAAATTAATATTTTTCCACTGTGATTTTTTAAGCGTAATATTTTAAAATTTGAAGCTAAAATAATTCAATCATTTTTCACTTTCTTTGAATCTAATTATATATATATATATATATATATATATTATATATATATATAATATATATTATATATATATAATATATATATATATATATATATATATATATATATATATATATATATATATATATATATATATATGTATATATAATATATATATTATAAATATATGATAATTATATATATATATATATATATATATATACCTTACCTTCTCACCCCTGACCACCCCATCATGGGAGAGGCCATACCGCGCCCAGGTACCCCGCAGACGCAACCGGCCTCCTCCAGAGATCCTCCAGGGATGTTATTTATGTTCCATGTTGTTCTGTGTTGAGAGTTGTTTAAATAGGAGAGAAAGAAGTGAGATGTGTCCTCCGGCGCCTGATTACAGTTTCCGACAGATGTTTGTAGTGGCTTAGTTAAGGTTGAATCTGTGTTTGTAGTATTGTAGGTTAGGGTGATGGCCACATCTTAGCTTTTCCAAGGATGACCGGCTGGTTCTTGGTAGTAAATTGAATTCTGGTGCTATTTCTGGTGGATGTTTGTTTAATATGCTGTTTGATGGTCTGCGTCTTAAGTGATTTTCTGTTAGTGTCGTATGGATTTGTTTGATGTATGTAGCGTTGTTTGGTGGTGATGGAATGTTGTTCAGAATTTGTTTGTAATATAGAGCTGGTGAAGAAGGAGGTTGTTTGGGTCTGTGGTGGGTGGGGTTAGAGAGTGCTCTGTGGCATGGGTGTTTTGATGTTTGGGTTTTGGAGAAAAATTTTGTGCCTAGCATGTCCAGGTGTGTGTCTATGGGTAGGATCTTGATTTCTTCGTGTAGGTGTTGGTGTATTGTTATTGATGTGCACCCAGTTAGGATTCTTAAAGCTTTGTTTTGTGTCGTTTGGAGTTTCTGTATGTTGTTTTTTTGTCAGTAGTGGATGCCAGGTTGGAAAAGCGTAGTTTAGAGTCGGGCGAATGTATTGTTTGTATATGGTGGTGGATGTTAGTTTATTGTTTGTGAAGTCTGTGCCAGCGATGGCTCTTAATATGTTTAGTTTCTTATTTGCGGATGAGATAATGTTGTCTATGTGTTTTGTGAAGGTGAGATGTGTGTCAAGCGTTACTCCGAGGATTTTGGGAGTTTTGTTAAAAGGTATGGCTATGTTGTTTAGGTAGACTAGTGGGTGTGTGTCATCAAGGTGGCGGTCGGTGGTGATTAGTGTGATTGAGGATTTGTTTGGTGATTTGATTTGATACTGTATTCTGTTAGCCATGTTTGGAGTTGGTTGATGTATTGTTGTGTCAGACTTGTGGCCGTGTTTAGGTTCTGGTGTGTGGTGGCTATGGTGATGTAATCTGCATAGATTGTTATGATTGTCTTATCTGTTTGTGGTTGTGGTAGATTGGCCGTAAACAGGTTGAATAGTGTGGGGGATAGTATTAAGCATTGGTGTACTTCGTTGTTGATGTTTACATTTCTGGATTTTGTATTGTTTGTTTGTATTTGTGTTGTTCGTCCTGATAGAAAGTTGGAAAGCCATTTCTTTAGGTTAGTGGGGATGTTTGATTTTGTTATTTTGTAGATCAAGTTATGTTTAGGATCTGTATTGAATGCTTTGTTGATGTCGATTGCTATGATTATTGTTTTTAATGAGTTGATTTCGAGTTTAGGCCGTTGATTGTGGGTTGTATAATGTTTGTGAGTGCGGTTGTAGTTGAGTGGCTTTGTTTGAAACCGTGTTGAAATTTGTGTTTGATGATGTGTGGAGTTATTTTGCTTAGCATGGCTTTTTCTAGTAGTTTGCATAGTGCTGATAATAGAGAGATGGGGCGATATGATGATGGGTCAGAGGGGTCTTTTCCTGGTTTTAATTTGGGTATAATGATAGCTTTTTCCAGATAGTGGGAATGAAGTTTAGGTTACTGAAGTTGTTATATATTTATACTAGATGTGTTGAAGCGGTGTTTCCTAGGTGTTTGTTTGAGATATTGTCTGGGGCAGTTGCAGGTGAGTTTCTGAGTGTCTTTGTTAAGTTTTCTAGGTCAGTTGTGGTTATTTCTATTGTTGGGTCGTGGTTGAGTTTTATTTTCTTGAGGACTTTGATAATTTTCCTGCTTTGAGGGTATGTGGGTTTTTGACTCTGCTTTGCGAAGTAAGTTGCAAGAGTATTTGCGTGTTGTTTGTTGGTTTGGGGGTTTTGTGTGTTTGGGTTTTTGATGGATTCGTGAGTGTGTGTTTGTTGGTTGGTTGAGTTTTTCAGTGTATTTATTGTTTTCCACATTCTGGTGTTATTCGTGTGTTGGATGTTCTTGGTGAGGAAGATTTGAAAGTTGTTTGAAGAATGTGTGTTTTGTTAGGTTTGTAATTTGGCTTGTTTAAGGGCGTTTGATTTGTATTGTCGTTTTGGAGTGCTGTGGGTGGTTTTTGATCTGAGTGAGTTTGCGTTGTTTGATTAGGGGCAGCTTCTTCTTTTCGGAGCTGCTTGTTCTATATGTGCTTCTGGATGCCTTTTTTCGAACAAAGGTCATCTCCTTTAACTGATTATTACCTGCTCTCCGACAAGGCTTCCGCGTCTTTTGGCAAAAGTGCTGGACGAGTGATCAGATGAGGGGCGAAACTTAGGAATATAAAGCCGAAAATTGGTGAGTGGTCTTCCTCTCACCGACGAAACCGCTTTCACGAGGTGATACTTGCACGCCTCTGTTTGGCCACATCAGTATCAACTCATACAGCCACTCCAATCTTCAAATTTTGCCGTCGCCATACCCCGCAATCTGTTCACCATATCTTCATTGATTATCCCCAATTGGACCCCATTAGTCAGTCGTCTTTTCCCTACATTTTTAGTCCATACACCTTTTAAAAGGTTATCCGATATCTTATCTGAATTTTCCCACTTAGCAGTAAACTCTATTTTCTAGTATCTTCAAGAACTGAAAATTCTTTGTAACATATGATTTTGTTATGTAATATTAGGACTATTAATAATGTAAGAACATCGTTTTATTTAGTTTTTTATTTTGACTGAATATTCATTTCGCCATCCAAATTTTATTACATTTAAAATATGTATAAGCCAGGACCCACCCATGGAGTTGATTATTCAATCCAGTGTGGCCGCTTCTTTGTGGGCCGTGGTGGGTCCTGTACATTAATTATTCTCTCTCTCTCTCTCTCTCTCTCTCTATATATATATATATATATCATATATATAATATTGAATATATATATATTTGTTTATATTTAATATATATGTGTTTGCTTTTATATATATATATATATATATATATATATATATATATATATATATAAGAGAGAGAGAGGAGGGGAGAGAGAGGGAGTGAGAAGAGAGCATAGCTTAATGAATGTTAAACCTTCAACTGATACATCAACTAGTAAGTTTTAGATGAATAAAAATCGGTTTTGCTCACACACCCACATCCCACATCCACACATACACCCACACTCTACATACAACCGTTCACACACACATACATACACACACACACACACACACAACACACACACACACCACACACACAACACACACACACACACACACACACCACACACACACACACACACACACACACACACACTTTCGTAGCGAAATAAATGGCCTCCTGCCAGAAACGAAAACAAAAATCGGTCTCGATGAGATCGACGAAACAATTTAAGAGATTAAAGAAAGAAAAAGAGAAAAGAAATACATTAAACAAATGGAAAGTGAAAATAAAAAGAATTGAATAAAATTTATTCTTGAAGATAAAAAAAAAAGAAGAAAAAAAAAGCAGTGAAAATAATTAAGACTTTATGAGCAAGAAAACTTGAATTAGACATCAATGAATAAAATATGCAAAATTTTGAAAAAAGATTTTGTTGTTGTTGTTGTTGTTGTTGTTATTTTATATGTATGTATTTATTTTTATTTTTTTTTAAATGAAGTAATTTAAATCTTTTTGGAGATGTGGGAATATAAGGGGGGGGGGGAGAGTGAAAAAAATGGGGTTTAGGGAAGGAGAATTTTTTTTTGTTTTTTTTTTTTAATATTAGTTGTTATTAAAGAAATTGTGAATAACTTTTTGTGTAATTTAAAAGAAAGAAATGAAGCCTTTATTGTGTAGCGAAATCATGTGTCATTTCAATGTATTGTTTTACGAATAAAACTTTGTACTTTTTTAGATTTTCCATCTTCATCCGACAAGGAACACAAACATCAATCAAACATGATTAGAACGAACAGACAAATTAAACAAAAAAAATGAAAAACAGAAAAGCAGGAAAAGGGAAGACGAGAATAGACAAAAAGGACAACGGAGAACGACATATGGGCAAGAATTTTTGTTACAATGAAAAATGGTACTTAAAAAAAAAAAAGGATTTAGCAATTTACGTCATAGTTTTCAAAATTAATTAATTCTGCTCTTTCACTAGACTCGGAGGATGAGTCGTCACAAATTTTACTGCAATTTTTAAAGGAGGAAGGACGTAGAGGAGCGAAAATTAGTGGTTTATGTAGTTTTTTGGGTTTTGGAATCATTCATGTTTGCTTACTCTTTGTTTTGAAGAAGAAGAAGAAGAAGAAGAAGAAGAAGAAGAAGAAGAAGAAGAAGAAGAAGAAGAAGAAGAAGAAGAAGAAGAAGAAGAGAAGAAGAAGAAGAAGAAGAAGAAGAAGAAGAAGAAGAAGAAGAAAAAGAAGGTTATTTTTTATTTATTGTGTTGGATGTGTTCCGCTGTCTTAAAACAAGTCTGTTTATGTATTTATAACATTATAGTTGTTACATGTTTTAGCACTAATAAATTGTTTTACTTATAACTCTTCTCACTTAGAGCAGATCTGTTTCCAAGCAGCAAATATCATAGTGATACAAGTTTGTGAAAGTTTGTTTTCGAATTATTTCTCCTATACTCAGTGTGATCGAAGTATTTTGTTTATTTATTGCTCTGGATGTGTCCACTGTCTTAAATCAGATCTGTTTAGGTATTTTTAACATCTTACATGATACTTGTTCTAGCATATAGTATATTATTTTACTTATTTAATGTGACATATGAGTTTGCTCACTTAAAACAGATCTGTCTCTAAGCAGCAAACATCACAGTGCTACAAGTTTGTAAAATTTTGTTTCTGGATTATTTCTCTTACTCAGTGTGATCGATGAGATCACTGTCTTAGAATGGGTACGTTCTAAGTGGTGAATATCAAATTTATTTATTATAACCTATGGTGATGGTGCAATCGATGAAATCACCTTCTTAGAACGGATACATTCCAAGCTGTGAACATCAAAGCTATTATAAGTTCGGCGCCGGAATTCTTTTTATTAAG